>OMNN01074568.1:0-26572 GCA_900302755.1 Chromis chromis | reverse complement strand
CACACACACACACACACACACATTCACTATAAAACATTTAAACAACAATAACTAGAAAATAACAAAAATAAACACAACATAAACCTGCTATAATAAACCGGAGACATAAGAAACTAAATAAAACACACACACACACACACATGCCACACACACAACACACACACACACACACACACACACACACACACACACACACACACACACACACACACACACACACACACACACTACACTATAAGTAAAATGGCTTCCTTCTGGTACCCAAAAATGGTTCCTTAAGCTCATTGCCAGCACAGAAAGCTGAAAAGATGATAGGTTTGCTTTGGTTTGATTATAATTGTACGTTGTGCAACAGTGATTTTTCTCTTAAGATTTGAATATATTTTCAAGTATGTGTAGCTGATAGGATACAGCATTTTCCATTTTTTGTCTGAGGAGTCTTGCTGAATAAGTAGCTAGACCCACTGACCTGACCTGCACACACTTAGTACAACATGGCAGAGTCTTAATTCAATTTACCTCCCTGAATTATTCATGAAGAGAAATCACCTCACTGGAAACCATCTTCAGTGTGTACATGTGCGTTTAGGTGTGTGTTTCGCCTCTACTTTATCATTGGATTTGTCCTATTGCTTCCATATGCATGCTAATCTGTTTCTATCTTGTGAAACTATGTTGATCAATTTGAAGTGTTGCTATACAAAACCCCTATTACCCTATCCCTATTTCTCAAAATTGCTTGTCTAACTGCTTATTCCCTGTTGTTTAAATCAGTTTCAGCATTCGGGTCATTACCCTAATTTCATTTAGCTCAAGAATTAAATAGATTCAGGCAGTTTTTCACCTCCCAGGGCTCATAAAGCATCTCCCAAAGCCTTCAGTGGTTCATTCTTGAGTTTAAAAAGTTTCATGATAAGTGGTTTCAGTAACTTGTTGATAATATCAGTATACACTAGCAAATAGCAAAGAGACAAGCAGATCTGACGAGGAACATCTGAGGTAAATCTGAGGGCAATAAAAGGGTCAGACCAGCGACATGGCTTGGTGATCACTTGGCATGTGACTATCCTGAAGGTTTATCATTGTACCTAAGAACAATAGAACACCCACAGCTCTACTGCAAATACTTTTTGTGTTATGAATTTTTTTTACTGAATATCCAGAAACCTCAAGGAAAAGTTGGAACTTGTAATCGTGTCAATAGCTTATGCTGATTTATTTATTTGTGTTCAGAAATCAAAATAATACAAATTTATCATTTATCATCAAAATGTAAACAGTCTGCCAAACTCCTTTTCAAGAGCTAGGAAGGGAGCGTGCTTGCTCCTTCAATGACTTCTTTCACCCCGTAAGTCAAGATGACACTGAATTGGAGTGAAACTACTAAATGTTCTTAATAGACTACTACAAAAGCAATATGTAAACACAAAAAAATTATACAATCTCCCAAAAACATTACTCAGAAGTCATCAATACCAATCGGTAAGCATGTAAAAAAACATAAAACTCTTACAACCATTGCTTTCTGTAGATTCGCACAAATGATTGCCATGGATTCACCAGCGAAATAATAAAGCTACAGGTGTTCGCTTTACTTCCTACTTCCTGTTACACATTTCCTGTCCTTCCTGCCTTCAAAATAAAAGCTCAACAAACTTTCCTGAAATAACAATACAAACACATTTTAACAATCACCTTGGTCTTTTCAACCATAATACACTCAGGACAGAACAACAATTTTAATAGTGCAAGATCTCCAAAACCAGACGAGCTGCGTCAGATCAGGAGTACAGGAGCATGCTTGGTGTTTTCCTTCACCATTCACACGATAGTGCACTCAGAATCCATGCTCCAGGGTCAGACTTACAAGGCAGAGCTCTACTGTCATGTCTAGAGGTGTCTGATGAAGAACACTTGGAGCAAACAACGATGGCAACGTGGATGCTCCATTGCACTAATCATAGATGGTGCTTGACATGTTGACATAACAGGGCTTTGCAGAAATGCTGGTAGGGCTGTAATCACTGCACAGGGAGAATGTTTTTCTTTAATTTCTATAGTCACAATCTGAACTTTTTGATTGCAAATCACAATGTCAAGCACATGCAGATGAACTGGTAGGTGATCAGGTGATCTACAGAGGAGGGAAAACACAGGGAAGGTCATCTTGTCTCAAGATAACCCTATAATAACAGGAGATTATGTGTAAATGTATGTAATTTGAGGAGAAACATCAGGCAGAGGAATGAGAAGAAGAGAGTGCAGCAGTTTTCACATGTAATTTTCCCTTCACATTTCATTCTCAGTTGATAGCAGCACATTTGTTTGTTTTATAGAACCATTACAGGAAAGCAGATGTCCAAATATATATTGTATTTATGATTCTCTTAAGCATCTCTAACTGACACATTTCACTGGAGGCAAATATTGCATCATACAGGACTGTTTGATACAGCAGCGTGTACAAACACAAGCAAGGCAACCCTTTTAAAGCATCTTTTGAATCCATTTAGACTGTTTTCTCTATTGACTGCTCTCCTGTGTGGACAGCTGGTTGGCTTTAATGCGCTTCATACCAGCAGATGCCGAATGGCGGGGCTCTGACCGGCGTGTCTCCTTTATGGAGATTGATACCGGGCATTTTGCAGCAGCTGCAAAAATCATGACCTGTGCCGCATCTGCATAAGGCTTATCCGTGTTGAGCCGCACAGGTCACTCCAACTAATGAAGCCACTGAGGCAGATTTTTTTTTACAGCAGAACCCCAGAAAGGTTCGGAGGAGCCGCACCGAGTAACTATTCGTCCTTCAGCGTCCTCTGTCAGCTTTTAATCATTAAAATGGAACTAATAATCTGCATGGCTATAAATGCAAAGTGAAACTGTGTCACCTCACTTCACCTCTCTAAACGTCTATATGTCTCCCGGTTCAAATACCTGTTAACTGAAACTGTCAGCAATAGGCCTTTTCCACAGCAGACATTTTCTAATGACTTGATGTAATGAGCCGTGACAATGTGCGAGCGTGAACGGTGCCAGGCTGCTGAAACCGACGCCGCTAAATCGAATTCACTCATTAAAAATGTTATTATTTTCATTATTTCCCTGCTGTGGCATTAACATGTCATGTGTAAAATAATCCTACACTTGAGTAGCATGGGTGGTAAAGTTTCATTCTATCACAGTGTTCAGTTAAATGCTAAAAACAACAGCATCTAACTCAAGTTTTTAAATTAAACCAATGCAACTGGTCAAACAATGTCCTGTTATATTTTCAAAATAATATATAATAGTTAGTGTTTTCTATTCTCGTCTGCTTCCACCGTACCTTGCTAACTCCGTCTGTAGAGGTAATTAATCAGACAGCCCTTGCATGAGTGATTAGGCATTTACCCAATTCATTCAGCACAATGAGAACTTGCCAAATGCAATTTTATTTGGAGCACATTGCTGGCCCAAGAGTTAATTTTTTTTTTGCACAAATTGTTGTCCTTACCTTTGGCCAAGTCAATTAAATTGAGTATGAAATATGAGGAGACACTGTTTTAGGCCCCAATTTGCACTATTTGCAAATTAAATGCCTTCTTGTTTGTGTTTATCTGCATGCACCCAATCACAACTGCCGTCCGTTCTCTTATTTGCTGGTTGGTTGGTTTAGCTTGATGAAATTACATACTTACAGTGCATTAACCTGTGCAGTCAAGGTTTTGTAGTGTCCCGTTTTTAGTATTTTGTTATTAAATTTGTTGTGAAACTGAAGTTAAAAACAAAACATATAGAGGATGTATGGTCCATATCACTGGGCTGCATGGCGACAATAGCTGGCAGATATACAACGTTTGCTATCAAGGGATAACTGAGTGAACTTGCCTTGTAACAAATGCAAAAATCGTCTTATTTGATGTGTGCAATGTTCCCGCTTATTAACAAATCCAACTATGCCGTGATACCTGAGTCAATTCTTATGATAGACATCTAGAAATAATTATCTCCTGCAGACAGCAGTGTATCTGGCAGTGGTTTCTGTCTGGCGCGAGATGAAGAAACAGGAGACATCTGAACAAAAGGCAGACAGCTTTCCACCGGGATTAGCAGCTTTACAATAAACTGGCAGCTCTGCAGTAATACCACCGGCCTCCAGTGTGGTCGTTTCCAACATGAAATGCAGCCCTGAGATTATTAATTGTTTGTTTTTACGAATGAGAGGCATGTAAGAGTGAGCTGAAATGATTGTGATGCTTTTAGATAACTAAGTATGCACAGTTTTTTTGTTTGTTTACATGTTTTTAGTCCGTATTGTATTCATATCTCAGTTACACCTCACCAATTAGCCTTGTTTTTCCGTTTGCTATTTATTTTAGATTTTCTGACACCTTTTCTGCCCTTGAATGCACCACCTAGACAATTTTTGTGAATGTTCTCTGTTGTGTCCCTACAGCTAGATTGCTTTATGTTGTGAGATCAGTCATCAAATGGCATCAGGCTAATTAATTGTTGACGTGGCAGACCACCACAGCACAGAAACAGATGGCAGCCTGATGGCAGCAGACTCCGGACTCTTATCCATTCTCATCCTCCTCGACTTGAGTGCAGCTTTCAACACCATCCTCCTCCATTCCATCCTCCTCCATAGACTGGCACCCATTGGTTTATCATGCACACCCCACATTCAGTTAACAACATTCACATCCCAGCCATCTCCCCTCTCCTCCGGTGTTCCCCAAGGCTCTGTTCTCGGTCCCATCCTCTTCATCATTTATCTTCCCCCCCTCAGCCATATATTCCATAAATACAATATTTAGTTTCACTGCTATGCAGACGACACTCAGCTCTACCTTTCCACCAAACCCACCTTCACCCTCCCTCCCTCTGTGACTGCCTACAGGAAATCAAATCCTGGTTCTCCTCCAGCTTTCTCAAACTCAACAGAGACAAAACTGAGGTTCTCCTCATCGGGTCTAAATCCAAAACCCACCGGTTCAAACAAGCTTACTCACTCTGACCTTCATCTCACTCCAAAATTTCTCTTCTGTTTTTAAAATTGTTAAATTTCCTTGTTTTAAACTTTTCACATCTAAGTTTTATATTTTTATATTGTTGATGTGTTTTAATTTTGTATGATGTCCTTGGGAGTTTTGAAATAAGATGCATTAATATTATATTATTACATGGTAGAGACCTATGGCTGTAACTGGCCGTCCTTTTACTTTTTTATGATTTTATCTGTGTATGTTTGGGATCAGCATGGACAAAATGTGAACACAGAGAAAATCCAAGGGTTGCAAGTTAGATATTATATTAGTATATGAGAGATGTACCAACTAGTATGTCATGTAAAAAAAACTGCTGAATGTAGCTCAATAGGGACACATGTATGTTTCACGTGTGTCCTGACCACAGTAAGTGCATGGCCCTCGGCGCCGTCTAAGGCAGCCACTCAGTGCATTCAGTCGACCTCCAGCCTCTCCCTCCGCGGATTCTTCTACATCACACAAAAGAGGAGAGTATAGTGATGACCAGAGGCCATGTTACGCAAAGAAGAAAAAAAAAGAAAAAGAAAGAGAAAACAGCTGAATCACCCACAGTGGGTGTCTGTTGACTGCTCAGATTATACAGACACAAATCCTTAAGATGAACAGTGGTCACAATGTGAAAGAGGTCGCATGAAAGACCGGCTGGCTGGTGAGCAATTTAAGTAATTGTTTTTCTGTTCATGTTGTTTCATGTGAATCATAAAGGATGTCACTGAAGCTCATTCACTGCTTCCCAAAAAAAAGAAAAATAGATATCTGTCAAAAACAGTTGATATTTATAGAAAGAACATATTGTTTACAATAGCTTAAACTAGCTAAGACAGCAGTTCTCCAGTGTTATCTTTGATTTGGTTTGTAAGGTGATTCAACAATTGAAAACAAACACATGACCATGCTTGTCCCATACCTTAAAGTGTTTATTATTTTAACCCATACCAGTTTTATGACTACACTTAATTAACCAAACACTAACTACTGATTTGTCAAATATACACTGATCAAGCATAACATTATGACCACCTGCCTAATACTGTGTTGGTCCCCTTTATGTGGTCAAAAATTTTCAAACTAGTTAAAGAAAATAATATATTACAATTACAATTACTGCTTTTAGAAAGAATCACAACACAGAAGCAGCCCTGCTCAGAGTAACAAACATCAACCTGATGAATTTCAGACTCTGACAATCTCACATTTCTAATTCTGCTGGACCTGAGTGCGGCTTTCAACACAACTTTGCTTGACAGACTCAATAACTGGAATGGCCTCGGTTGAATTGCTCTAAACTGGTTTTAATCTTACTTATCAAACAGAGTATTCAAAGTGACAGTAGACAGTTTTCTTCTTCATCTGCCTTCATGTCCTGTGGGGTTCCTCAGGGCTCAATCCTTGGACCCATTCCATTCAGCTTATATATGTTGCCCCTGGGCCATATTATTTGCCACTTCACCCCTGTGTCCTACCATTGCTATGCTGTTGACAACCAGTTATATATCTCACTTCCCCCATAGCAATCTCTGCAATAGTGCCTCACAGCAATCAAGGACTTGATGTCTGCTAATTTTTCACAAGTGAACAGAGCTAAAACTGAAGTCCTGATAATTGGTCTATTTCCTGCTATATCATCCGTCACCTTGGACCACTATCAACCAACACCAACCAACACCACCAACAAATTTTACGAGGATCAAACCAATACTTTCCAGAAACATAACTGAGCAGCTTATACACATATTAATTTTCTCCCTGGACTCCTGCAACTCGCTATTTACCCTCCTCAGCGAAGCAACAATCACCTGGTTACAGTTAGTTCAGAATTCAGCAGCGAGGTTACATACAAACTGTCATCCCCACTGCTGTCTTCTAGTTGGCAGCTGTCTCTCTTACTCTATGGGTGTGGTTGTGTTGCTGCTGTGTGACCTAATTATAGTAGTGAAGACAGCTGTGCAGGAGGCTGGATCACCTAATGCAGATTAACACCTCCTGCAAAGAAAGAACCAGCTCAAGCCTACATTCTCCATTAGAATAGACTCTCCTACCAACTGGTCTCCAGCCAAGTTCCCTGAACATTTGTGCTAGTTTGTAATTGATTAGCTTCTAACTATTATTTGTTCAACCAGCCACACTAAGACACAGTCACTAATATTCCGGTGATCTTCACTCCCTCCATGCTGCTTGGCCTACATTGTCCTGGTCTGCTGCTCATTCTCCAGACTCCTGCCAGATTCAGATTTTTCCAACTAATCTCTGGAAGCAGTCACATTAAGTTCTGTCCAGCAACATAAACCCAGCAGATACAGCTCACATCTACCCCTGTTTTGGTTCTGATGTTGCCCATGAGCCCTTTGTCTCTGTTCCAAAACGTTACGGTGGGGAATTTGGTTCCTTTTGGGCTTTCCTCACCCAGGTGTCCTTGGTTTTTGAACAGCAGTTGTTAAACAGTACTGACAGGGCCCGAACAGCTTATCTCCTAGGTCTCCAGAATTAGGATACAGCAGTTTGGGAGTAGCATTCGGAGATTTGCAGATCTTAACGGCGTCACACAGGAGATGAGAAAGGTGATGAGGCCCTAGAGAGTGCCTTCCTCAACTCTTGGACCCGACAGCTTGGACCAACTGACCACCATCTCAATCCGTGTGGAACAACGTCTGCATGAACACTGTCAGGAGAGAAATGCTAGGCTGTTGCTCTAGAAATACAGTTTATTCTTATTCTTCTTATTGTTATGTGTGCTTTATGTCAACATTACCTGACCTGCTCCTTTGGGCCTTTTTAATGTTTCTTTAGGGGACACCAGATTACTCTTTCTATCATTCTTATGTGGAATGTCTCATCTTAATTAATTAATTATTTCTTCTTGGTAAGGCATCGGGTTGTTTGACCCTGCTTATTTTTAGCTCTGGACCCTGCATAAGTATATCAACATTGTCTTAATGTCTAAATATTCTATCTTAATGTTTATATTTTTCCTATTTCTGATACTTTTGGCAATATTTTGCATTTACTGTTTCTCCAGTGTTTTTAGTTTTTCTAGTGAGTTGATTGGTTCTTCTTGCCCAAAACATTTCATTGCTTAATTGACTGTGTGGTTAACCTGCATCAACAATCTGAATCTGAATTTATTCAAGGTTCAGCTGCGCATTTCACTGCCTGAATCCCAGGGGAAACAAAATGCACAAATGCAAATTATTCTGGAGGTGCATCATCAGTTTCCAAGCTGTGTTATGAAACTACAGCCTGGGTAGACCAATAAGTAACCTGTCACCTGTCCCATATTAGATAATCGGTTGTGACTGGCACAGGGAAGGCCAGAGGGGAAGTTGTTTGAATGGGAAGAGGGCAGACTCTCTGATTTGTCTGGTTCCCAGGCTCAGAAAGATAATTATTCCAAATTAAAAATCACTGGCTCAGCAACATACGAGAAGCACAGCGCAAAGGAGCAAACGGTAATCAACAACGTGAGGACAAGCAGATGATGAACTGCCATGACAAGTGCCTCATCAGCACATCACTCTCACTGTTAATTAACACCATAATTAACAAAGGCTTCTGTTCACCTGTGGGACGTTACACTTAGACAGGAAGTGTGGACGGAAAGAGGGAAACTATCGCTCTCGCTCTCATCAAGAAAGAAGAAAATGAATAGAGCGGTGACATAAGTTAGGAGAAATTCTGCAGTGGATAAAAGAAAATGTCTGTCATCTTTATTTCCATTTCCAAATCTCCCTCTTCATTTCTGTGCACTTCTTTTCGTCATCCAGTTCTTTATTTTTCTTCTACATTTATCTGATTTCCTTTTTGCTGCTCCCTGTTTTTCTTGTCGATCTTTGTTTCCGTCCGCCTTCGATCTCCGCTGCCCAATTTAAATTTTGTCAGACTCACTTTCTCAATTTTTCCTTTTCATCTTACATATTTTCCTTGACTTTCTTCTCATTTAATCCTTTCACTCTCCAGTTTCGTTCCTCCGCGGCTTGACTTTTGTTTCGTAGTTTATTTATTTTCTTCTTTGTGAATTCACTTCTTGAATCTCTTCATCCCATCGCTGTATCTCTGTGTCTCTGCAGTTTTTGATCTCACTTGTTCCGTCTTTGTTTTTAGGTGTTTTTCCTTGTTATTCTCTGCTCCAGCACACCCTCCGCATTATTCTCTCTCTTTTTCTTTCTTTTTTATCTTTGTCAGACTTCTTTTTCGTTTCCCTACATGCCCTTTTCCAGTTTATTTTCTTCTCACTGCATTCCTCCAGCTTCCTTCAAATCTCTCTCACTTTGCCTTCCTCCGTCTTCTTTATCTCCATCCTCTCCTCCATCCCTCATCCTCTGCCTCTTAAAGTCATCCCTCTCTTTCCCATGATATAGACGAGTGTTATTTCCCCAGCGGCAAGCCTTCACCTGAGCCCACCGGCGGCTGCAGCTCCCCAGCCTCCCCTGCGTTAAAGCAGGGACGGTACAAAGCTGCTAAACAAGGCCTCACTCTCTATGACCTCTCCAGAAGTTTTTTTTTTCCATTTTGTCTCTTTTTCTGTTTTGTTTTTCTTGTGGTCTGGCAACAACACATTCAGCTGAAAACAGGCTATTACTTTATGTAAGGAGGAGACGACGTGCTTTTGAAAAATTCTATGAAATCATATCAAATCAAGTTTAATTATAGTTGTAAGGTACAGGTATGTCTTGTTTTTCCGTTTGTTCTCCCGCATCTAGGCCTATGGTAGCATTGTAGCATTTAACAGTAGCCAAAGCTGTAGTAGTATGGTAGTATCTTAGCTGTTAGCATTGGCATTTAGCAGTTAGCACTAGCATTATAGGCGAATCCGGCTGTATAATCTCCTTGTGTGTGGTGAGTTTGTTAGTAGTATTGAAGTATTTTAGCAGTTAGCATTATCATGTAGCATTTGCACTAGCTAAATGGTAGCATCGGCATTGGTCACCACCTGGAGCATCTCCTAAACGGGCCTGGGTCAGTTGAACGTGGCAGTGCTGGTTGGATTAGCAGTTAGCAGTAGCAGTTAGCTAAGTGGTAGCATCGGCACTGGTCACTACCTGGAGCATCTCCTAAACGGGCCTGGGTCAGTTGAACGTGGCAGTGCTGGTTGGATTGTGTAGGAGCAGTGTGAACTGGCACTAGGGGGGGCGACTCTGGGACGCCAGAGTTCACCTCCTAGCCTCCTGGAGGTGTTGTGGGACTAAGTAGGTGAAACACCGTTGAAGGGAGGTTTCCACCTGATGACCCCCAGAGACGTGTTAGGAATCACTGCTCACTGGTATGTATAGTGATATATTAGGGATCCTAGATCCTTTATTGAGTATGAAGTGTCTTGTGTTTAAATTAACTTGGGGACCTTTTCTGGTGCTCTGTTGAACTGTTTTTCAAACTCACTAAAGTTTAATTCATGCCTTACACAAAATGTGATACAAATTTATAATTAAATTGTGTGGTCTGTGTTTAAAGCATGTTGTCATTTCATTTGCCTTGATTACTTTATCTGTATGATCCACCAGCACTTCACTGAACAGAAGTGGTGATGCTTTTGATCCAGGCAGGAGCAAGAAGAAAATACACACACACAGTTGGCTGGACTTGCAAAACATAAAAAAAACGTTACAGAATAATAAAGAATATCTAAAAATATCTTGGCACTGCAAAAAGAAAAGTTAAAAATAAAACATGTAGGTATGCATGGACATGCACAAAAATACACACACACAAATTTGAAACAGTGAATGACTGCAGGCAGAGGTGATTACATAACACGGCGACAGCAACACATTCTTACATCATATTTCTTGTGTGTCATTCTTCAGCAGACCCATTCAGCTGCAACCACTCATTGATTCTGCCACACACACACACATACACACACACACACACACACACACACACGCACACACAGACAGACAGACGGTAATGGATGTAGACGCCAGTATAGTCACTTACTTCTAGCTCACTTCATTTCTTTCTGTCTGTCTCTCTCTTTCTCTTACACACACACACATACACACACACACACTGGACACTACTGTAGGACATGGGAATAAGACGATTGTTAGACTACTGATGGCTCACAGCCTAAGGAGGCAAACAAAACCAACAACAAACTGTTCTTATCAGTAGGCGCAAGAAAAGAAGACTGTAGTTCTGCCATGAGTTAACAGACAGTTACAGTGTAGCTGAGATAATATCAGACCCAGATTATCAGTGTGGTGTAATAAGGAACGGACCATTTTGAGTGTGATGATTTCTTTAAATTACATTGGGTTGTTAATAAAAGTTTTATGTTTTTGGAATGATGCGTATGCAGTGACTACAGCGCTGGGTATTAGTCCTATCATTTACCATATATTATACTGTTTTCATGTGAAGTGCACTGACCTGTATGGAATATATAGTATTATTATTTTATTGATTAGAACATAGTATGGAACCTGTGTACTACTTTTTAAATTATATTAATATGCATTTGAGACTTACATGCAATAAATACTTGACAGATGATAAATGGGGTATGCTGATCCACTGACATATTTTCTTCAAGGTTCACAGAGGAGTTTTCTTTTCTGTTTACACTCAGTGCTACTGACTAAAATACACTGTGAATCCTTGAAGTCCACCACGTGAAGGTACTTCTTCATACAACATTTGCAAAGGAGATTTTTGTTTAAAGTATTTTTTATCCTCCATGGTTTACATCCATGTTTCTTTTTTGTTTTGGAGCATTGCAACATTTAGTATTGTACAAATGTTTCAGGCATTAAAATCTAAGTTTTTTTTTGTTAATTCAAGACAACGATGTCAGGGCTCCGTGGGGCCATACCATCTGCTGGAGGACTCCTTGTTTTTGCCACTAAGGATAGTTTTCTTATGACTCTGGCAGAGTAATTGGGCTTGTTGTCAGTGGGCTTAACAATTTGGGGAGGATAACTAATTACAATTTTATTTAGGTTAATGTCACTGTGTAATAAATTCAAAAAGTGATGGAGCATTACAACATGAGATACCGTCAAAAACATGGCTGTCACACAAGGAGGATAGTATAAATCCATAAAAACATTTATGCAGCAGTTTAAACTCTTGTGCTTTGAGATTTCCACCATTTCCAATCACAATTTCAATTTTAAATGGATTGTATATTCAGGACTAGTTGTAAGGCTGCAGAATTTCGGACCAATCCACCCTGGTGGCATCACATGAGGATTAAAAATCTAAATACCTTAAGCGCCTAAAACATTTGCACAGTCGTGTATCTTTGTATGTTACTGCCGCCTGTAGATCAGTGGAATAATGTGAAACCACTGGCAAGAATATTATTGTGTCTAATATTGTGTGACCTTTCCGCAGGGTTGTGTGCATGACATAAACAAAACTGAAGCTACAAAAGTGGCCATTGACAGCTCAACAGGAAACTGAGTTTCAGTACTTGTACAAAAATAATATATTTTCAACTTTTATTTGACTAGATTCTTCATTTATCCATCAATCCATTATCTATACACCACTTAATCTGCTGTAGGGTATCTGGGGGCTGCAGTCTATCCCAGCTGACTGAGGGTGAAGGCAGGGTTCACCCTGGACAGGTCGCAGGTCTATCACAGGGCTACACATAGAGACAGACAACCAAACACACTCACATTCACACCTGGGGAACTGGGGATTTATTTTCTATAAATCTCTTTGCTATTCAATTGCTTTAAGACAAACCTAATCCTCCACAGTACAACACCAACAAAACCACTGAAGTCAGATTTGTATCAGACACAATCTGAGAAACTGACCAAGCCGAACAGTACTAAGGAGGTATCAATGAAGATAAAGGACTAAGTATTAGTCAAAGTATCAGAGAAATACATCAGTTTTAATTTGTAACTGTGTAACATCAAACCTTTAGCTGAAGACATTTACATTTCTGTGGCTAATACTGTTCTTTGTCCCTTTAACCATAGGTGATCAGGAAAGCAGCACAGTTTGTCCTCTGATTATACTAAACATAATCCTGTTCCAAGACAATTTTTTACTTCTTTTTTGGTCAGTATTAGTAAGTTGACATCAGAGAGACAAAGAAAAAATAGTATGAGTGACAGGAGGAAGACTTGTGCATCAGAGGGTGTTTCTAAACTAAGACAAAGCAATGTGCATTTTTTTATGAACTGGCTACAATTTTCATCACAAATCAGTGATTGAGAATAAAATTAAACATTTATTCACTTACAAAATGTCCCTGATTATTTCTTTAGGGTTCAGCTGATGCTTCAGTTCAGTTTAGGCTTCTTCAGAAAACAGGCTCGGAGCTCACCACTGACATCTTTGCTCTGGGTGAACTGTCCCTTTTCACTATATGCTGTTTACCATCTCAACATGTTTACAGTCTGTCATTAGGCCTGCTGCTGTTTAACTATTCATCTCATTTGGCTGGTGGAGACAGCGTACGCTTTCATCAACATCTTGGCCCCATTTTCATGCTCCTGCCTCGCTTCACTTCAAAGACAAACGGCGGCAAGTGATGTTAAAAATCACACACTGATTTTCAATTCACTCCCACTAAGGAACAGAATCTAAAATCTGAACACGAGTCCAAACAGCTTCTTGTGGCACCTAATGATAGTGACTCCCTAATTACGGTAATGCAATCCTGTCTTTTGCCTCCTCACTTTCAATTATGAGCGTCTAATTAAAATAGCAGAAGACGTATTATGTGAGTGCGTTTGTTTGTTTGTTGGTGCGTGTGTGTGTGTGTGCTTGGTTCGGTGTGCTACTTACATCAAAGGTTTTTCCAAGCGGCTTCCCAGGGAGCCGACTATTTCACCCAGTGTGCAGAAAGCCTGGCCCAGGAAGTCCTGCAGGTGTAAACACATGGAGAGCAGGGCTGTGAGTTGCAGACAGAAACCTGCATTATGGTGTTCTTCATATTTCTTCATTTGGCATATAAGGTAAATATTCCAAATGCAACATAGTGACACAAAAACTACATAAAGCAAAAGTTGTTTCTGTAAAAAAAAGTCCTGTTTTTATGCGTTTCTCAGCATCATTCTTCTCACTGTCATGTCACACAGCCACTTAAGAGCTGAAACAATTAGTCAATCACAAGAAAATGTTTTGGCATCTATTCTGGCATTTGATTAATCATCTTTGTCATTTTTCAAGCAAAAATGCAAAACACTCTCTTCTCTCAGGGAGTCAGATGTGATGATTTGATTCTGTTCTTCGTCAAATGATGGTAAACTGGATAGTCATCTTGGGCTCTGATAAACTAGAATGGGCATTTCTCACGATTCACAGCATTTTATGGTCCTGCCACTTTTCATCTAAATATCTTTGTCAATCACGTCAAACACGCTGATTATGTGATTGGCTGTTGCTTCAGCCTGAGTGAACAAACAGCCAGCTGGGGCCACACGGAAAAGAGAGAAAGCGGAATGAAAATGAAAATGCTAAGTTGTGATTGCTCAATTCCTGCACATACTGTAACATTAGAAATAAAAGAGGAAAGAAATAAAGAGGAAAACTAAATCTACTGAAGTTTTTTTTTGCTAACAACTAAACATAAAATGTCATATTTTTTCCATTTGACATCTTCCACTCTCCATCCATGTATGCTTTGCACATTGACATCTAAACCCAGTGTGCAAAGACACTCGTGTCCTCGTTGATCACTGTAGGGTGACCACAAGAGAGGAGTCAGTTTAGGGAGGAGGAGCCTTTGGCCAGCAAGAAGAACAAAGCAGAGAGAGGAGGGTGCATAAAAAGTCTGTTAACAACAGGCCTGGACCGATTGTTCATGTGCTGATACTGAGACCTCCCCTACTAGATTGTGTGTACATGTGTGTGTGTGTGTGACTCAGTGTGTGTGTGTGTGTAGAAGTGCTTGACAGATGAGCCGTGTTGAGTCCGGCAGGCAGAAAGCTGCTCCAAAGATCTTTGCCGGTGCTGGGTAAATTTCTCCTCAAGCCGAGGTCTCGAAACAAAAAGAGATGACAAAAACCTTGTGGCTTTTCCATAAGAAGTGTGCAGCTAGCTAGCAGACCCTGCCCAGTGCCTGCTATGCCTCAGAAAATCTAAGGCTAGAGGTTGAGGCGCCTTAGATTAACAGACTCAGTGGTGGTAGGAAGGAAAGGGTTTCGAAGGGGGTATCTGGAAGCAAAAGAGATCAGAGCTGACTTCTACGGTTCATTATGCAGCTATAGAACATCCAGAAACCGTGTCTATGCCTTTGACCACAATGTGAAGCTGAGTCCTGCTGCAAATGGGGAAAGGGAAATTGCAGTAATTGGTCTAAATCTCGATTTCAGAATATTTAAAAACTGGTTACTGCGCTCATATACTGCAAACCGATCAGCCACAACATAAAACCACTATGTAGTGAATAACACTGATCATCTCAGCACAATGCAATATTTTGCTGGGAAACTTTCTGACATTTGTGCGGGCTTTGACAATTACCACCCACTTAAACACTGTGGCAGATCAGACACACCCATCCATAGCAACAATACACCTCACAGCTAGAGGAACACAAGAAAGAGCCATAACAGTGACCTAGTCTCCTTACTAACTAGATCCCAATCTGATCAAGCATCAGTGGGATGGGCCAGAACAAGCCTGATCCACAAACCCACTGGACTCAGAGGATCCACGGCCAACACACCAGTGCCAGACGCAACAGGACCCCAACAGAGGTCCTGTGTCCTTGTGCAGGTGGGTCAGAGATGTTCTAACACAAGGTACAAGGGGGACCTAAGCAATACCAGGCACATCGCTGTGGCTTCACCAGGCTTCACCAGACTCTATAGAATAGAATAGAATGCCTTTTATTGTCATTACATCACATGTAATGAGATAGAGAGCTGCCCCATGAAAGTACAAACATAAGAATACCCAATATGTACACAATGTATATACAAATAAACAAAAAAAACAACAACAAAAAAACAATAAAGATTATAAAACAGTCCACATACACTCAGTATCAACATTAAGATAATATTGTGCCAGCATATTGCATAATGCATCAGTGAATTTCACCTTGCATCAGTATATTTCACATTGCCCAGTATATTGCACCAGTAAAGAAAAAAATTGCACAACAGTGTATTGGTTTTGTAGATAATGCATGTGAGAGTTCAGGGTGGTTATGGCTTTGTGTGTGCTCCTATTAAAGGGAGGAATTTAAGGCGTCATTTGAATCTTCTTCTGCACAAAATGGATCGATACATGCCGCCTACTTCAGTTAAGAGGAACAGACTGTTATAATGGAGAGCTACGAAGAATATAAAAATTTATTACAGTAAAAAGTCACGGCAAAATGATGCAAGAGAGGAATGCGGGTAGAAAACTATTAATCGTGGAAGGTAATATATTTATTTAACCACTCAGTGCTCTCTCAGGGCTTATCTCTAACATGACAGCTGCGCATTAGATGTTTTAAACTTTAAACTTCATCCATTTAAACATGATGCTGAAAAAGTGCATTTAGGTTCTGCCACTGTCAAATAAGGATATGTAGAAATCACTTCAGTTTTGGGCCAAAACAAGGTGAAATTAACGTTATTGATTTTATATTCTCTGTCATCTAATCTGTGTTCGATTAGCTGTAATACCAGCAATGTAAAATGAAGTCAGCAGCAAACATAAAAACACATCTGTAGGTTACTGTAACTGCACGGCTTTGTTCAGTAGGATTACTAATATACGGCTCAGGAGGTTTACAGATACATAACATAGTCCCTCAGCTAAGAATCTGTAGCCCCCATACAGAATATCATCAGAAAAAGAACTGATGAAAGAGAGGTGCTGCTTACAGCCAGTTCAAAAACTCTGAACAGAAGCTCCTCTGTGGCAGGTTAACTGTCATCATCGAGACACTGAAAACTCTGGCTCTAGGCTCAACACACCTCGCAAACCAATTAATCCCGCTTTGCAGAACACCTCTCTAGGGTAGTTAACTATCCAGCCTGACCACAGTGATAAACATGTCAAATAAAACTGTTATAAACAATATAGAATGTCGAAACCCAAACATTTCCACACATGCCTTGCATATTTTTTTCCAACCAAAGACGTTATGTTTCTTTCTGGATTCACTTGCTAATCATAAAGTCTGAAATGAGATCAGTGTTTGTAAGGAGGACAATGGTGCACTTTACCACAAAAATATACAACAGTTGAATAATTGTGCACATCGACATAAATGTCAGTCAGGATTAAAAAGCAACATCCACATATCCAGCCCTTAATTGGAATCTACTGTATGCCCTATCTCTGCACGTCGTCCCCTGCAGCCATATCTGCACAAGGTATGTATACCATATGGCACGGGGAAAACATCTGCTGTGATGAGAGGAAGGAGGCATCCTCAAAGGTTGCCACTGAAGCTGCCACAAGAGATACTGTACTTGTGTGCATTTGCATTTCCCCCCCCCCTTTTTTCTGTTATTTATAGCCATGCGACTGGGGTTGGACTGTGCCTGTACAATGGAGCCATCACTGCGTGCCAGATCTCCAATCCCACACATCCACGGCGACGACAGGACGCATCCAAGCGTCCTCAGCCTTCATGCTTAGAGTGAGTTGCTGCACTCACATTGCTCGGCGCTCACAGTGGCAGCCCGGGGGGCAGGCTGGGGTTGGGGCTGAGGAAAAGAACTCCAGCAGCAGTTGGCAGCGAGTGCGGTAATATAGGAAGGGGGGTGTTTGGGAGGCTCGGTGTTGAGGTGGAGCCGTGGTTGTGGACATAACAGGAGAAGGTGGCTGCTGAAACTTCCTGCTGGAAGTGAAAGTGAAAGCATGGGACTGCGGGCCACTCAAATCTGAAGTTACAGGTTTTAAATTAACATGAAGGCCGAGCTCGACAAAAGAAAGGCAGGATCCGTAATCAGCAGCGGCAGGAGGATATGCTGGATATTTGCAAAACTGCACTGAGAGAGAGCATGAGCAGAACCAAACAGATGCCTGATAAGAAATGACAAAGCTGATATAATCTCATCTTTATTAAAGCCTGTCAGCAGTTGCCTCTCATATTTATGTGCTTTAGAGTCAGAAAAAAGCCTGTCAAATTGGAGATTCTCTTTTTTGTGGATTGTCTATTTGATAATTTTGATGAGCTGTTTCTTCCTCGGTGATACTAAATGTTTGTATTCCTGTGGCATCTCTTAGTCATATCAGTGAGGCACCCATTTTAACTGTCAGTCTCTGCTTCAACATATTACATTTGATATAAAATAATAAATTCTACATCGACTACAAAAGTGCCAAGTCTCATCTTTTATATTCTCAACAGATAAGGGACTGTGTGAGAGATATATTCATTTAACACATGGTGGCCAAAGTTAATCATATCTAATATTTCGTGTAAAATGCTTCACAGTCAGTCTCTGTCTGGAGTCTCTGGCTCTCAGACATCAGCAGATGCTTCCTGTCTTCCCTGGTAATGCTCTCCCAGGCCGTCGCAGCAGCCACCTTCAGCTCTTGTTTGTTGTTAGGTCTCTGTTGTGCCTTGAGTGTGGCCTTAAGCAGGTGAAATGCCGCTCAGTCAGACTGAGATCAGTCAACAGATATTCCACCTCTTCACTTCTGAAAAGTTCTTTGATTGCTTTAGCTGTCTGTTTATGAACACTTGTGCTCACTGTCGGTCGTCTCTTTACTCCTCATATTGACAGACAACACTTCAATCTAAATGGTAACTCTCAGTCAACTCTGTGTGAGCTGCTAAAGACACATTTAAGTGTTCAATTACTCTACCTACTTGAGATTTGGCACTTGAAATGTAACATCCATTATTTGATTTCAAACTGAATGTGGCGAAGCTCAGAGCGTGAAGAACAACAAATGTTTAAGTGTTGAAATGCTTGTGGTCTGGATCGTATTTGTACAGTAGGGTTGATAACAATTAATTGATCAATTTATCAGTTATTAGTCATTCATTAAAAAAAGGTTGTATATTTGCAAGTTGGAGCTTCTTCTACAAATAAGTAAATAAATAAATCAGTAAAATACACTGACAATTTTAGGGTTCCCTTAAAACAATCCAAATATTTTGGGGTCGAAAAAAGATAGTAGTCATGATTAACTATTAAAACGATTAACAGTGACTTGTAGCATAAACAGGGCAAGTTTACTTAACCTTGACATTTAACCAGAACAAGAATCCTGCAATAACCTGAACCAAAACTGCACACAAGACCCTCAAGTACTGCGCTAACCTAAGGCCCCGTCCACACGGAAACGAAGCCAGGTATAAACGCATAAATAGTTGGTCAAACCGGTGTATCATCCACACGAAGCCGGCGTTTTGAGGTCTGAAAACGATCATTTCTGAAACCAGGTCCCAGAGTGGAAAGATTTAAAACCGGCGTTTCTGCGCTCCGTGTGGACGCTGTAAACGCATTGTTTCTGAAACGCTTGCGTCACAGCTCCACCTCTCAATAAATGCGCATGCGCCAAACTCAGAAAAAGACTACAACTATGGCGCCGTACAGTGTTGCGTGTGTACTGCTGAAACTAGTCACCCTATTATCGCTATTACAGAAAAATATACTTCTGCATTATCGCCGTGTTCACCAAACAAATATGGAAAGCACAATACGCCACTTCATGTTCTATGTTTACATCGTATCAGATTTCTGCGCATGCCTAAAGTCCCGCCGCCAGTTTCCGTTACGCCGTCACAGCGCCACCAACAGGCTTGGCATGTGTTTTACATCGTTTTCAGGCGTTTCAAGTGAAGTCGTGTGGATGGACACATTTACTGAAACGGTTTGAAACGTTTTGGAAACGATACGCGTTTCGGCTTCGTGTGGACGGGGCCTTATACACCCACCATCAGCCTAAACCGCCTCCTTCTGACTTCTTTTCATATGACTTTAAAAAAAAAACATCACTGGAAAAACTATAGTCAGTAAATATAATCCAGCCAGCAGTTACGTTTCCCATTAAATGTGAGTGGTGAATCAAATTTGCAGAAGATTACTAAGTAGGTTCTTGCAGACAGACTAATGTTGTAAAATGTAAGGATTTGCTGTGAGTGTAAATTGAAACCTTTGGTAAATTAGACAGTTTCTAACTGACTGACTGCAAAATGTCCCTTGCCGCATGCATTTTATCCATCGAATCATCCTGTTCACTCTTCTGACGGATTTGAGCTTTGGCTTCTTATTGTGTCATGATATGAGTTCAACTGTACACAACGAGCTCCAAACTTTCATTTATAATTGAAGACACGGCCTTCTCATTTCTCAAGCAGGAAAGACAGAGAAGAAAAGAGTGCAGAGAAAAAAACAAGACCTCAAATCAAATTATGGACAAAGGATTAAGATCACAGACCTCTGCAATTACTACAAATTGATTGATTGGGGTCACTAGGTAATACTAGTCCCTTGCAAATAGGGCTTACATTAGTAAAACAAACTAATAAAAAATAACACAAGTATGCAAAGATATTTCATTCAAAGCATTTGGCAAAATACCACCAGATCACTTTCCTCCCATGCACTGCCAGTATTTATTCCACCGCCACACTGTACAGAAATAGTATATGATTGTAAGCTTTAACACCTTCTTCGTCTTGTAACAGCATTGCTGACAACAACAAAAAAGCTAGCAGGTCAGAAACATTTCTGAGGGGAGAGATCGTGTTGTACCAGCCCTCTGAATGCCTTCGGAATGGGTCAGAAAAATCTTTACGAGAGTGTAAATGCCAACACGATTGCTTTGTCCCTGTTACGCCACTCTCTCCCCCCAACATTCAGATTCAAATCAGGCTGCTATTGAACTGTCAGGGTAACTGTGGCTGTATAATATTTCAATGAATGCATGACTGATTGTTGAACAGCGGAGGTGAAGGAGAGACACTCACGTGTTTAGAGAGGTTGTCACTCTTGCAGTCGAGATCATACCTGCAGAGAAGAGGGAAGAGGTGAGACATCAGAACGGAAGGCACAGAGAGAAAAAATCTGTGTAGCAGATCTGTGGCTGAACAGCTACCAAAACACAAATTAGTAGACGATGACGTTAGCTGTTCTCTCTCATTATGTAGCATTAATACAAGGCCTTTCTCTGCTAATCACTGTAAAGAGGCTGTTCAGGCTTAAAGCAGGTTGAGGATTGTGGCACCACAAGCTTCATGCATGAGGTACGGTTATATGAGTCGCCTCTGTATGGTTGATGGTTGTCAGTGGAAAATCTTATGGGGTTAATATCTGATACAAAATGTTAAGTCTATGTGGTTTAAGTTGCATAGAACCAAAAAGAATAAAACAGAAATAATACAGAGAAACAGCACATTTATGGAATTCTATGTTTTGTAGAGCCATGTCACATGCTTTATATGCAGAATGCATCTCTCTGCATCAATACATACAGATACACATAATTCATTATATGTCTATTCTATTGTATTTTGCACTGCTATGTTAAATTACTTTTGGCACAGCAAAACCAGAACACAAACCTATTTGTGTTCAGCAACAATGTGACCCGAATAAAAATAAGTTTGCAGTCTAGATGGTGTTTATCTGTTTTGGCACTTATATATCTATAAAATATCCGCTGCATATGTTTGTGTATGCTTATCTTTGCTAGCTGTGGGTTTTCTCTTGAGCTGCATGTCTATATTTGCCTGTGACTGCACATTTGTTCTGTGCACAGTGTGTGAGCAAACCGACATCTGCTGACAGCCGGAGTCTAAATCCTTGTATTTATCAACGTACCAAAATGCCAATTAGGAAGACTCTGATTTTGACATGATAGCTGGCAAACAGTCCAAACACTTTCTGTAGCAGGCTTAAGCATAATATCCCAGATGCCAGTTTTGATACAATTTGGAGAATAATGCATCTCAGCGCTCCATTCTTGCTTTTATAATGCATTAGCCAGAGTGAGAGAGAGTGTGAATGCTTGAGTGTCTTTGTCTGAGCTTTGAGGAGTGATGCATCACGGCATTCTCACATTCTGAAATACTGTTGACTTCATAGAGCTTTCACATTTAGGCTGTATAATATTGTGATATTTCGTTTTTTCTGTAATATGTATTGCAATATAAAAAAATACAGGATTGTTTGATCAGATAACTTTAATGACTCTATATAACTCTACATGACCAAATAATTAATCAATGTATAAGGATTTGTGTGATATTACAGGGGAATGCATATACGGATATATATAAATTCCAAGTATTCGCATTTTTGCGCTGGTGGATCGTGACCAGGTTTTAATTAGAGCTTCGAAATGCAAAAAGAACAAACAGGAGCAAGAGACAAAAAATAGAGAGCAGGCAATTTATTAAAAACTGCATTTAAAACAAACAGGCTGTTCAAAGGTTTCAAACCCTTTCTCTTATGGTGAACCACTGGCAAAGGCATCCGGAGCATCTTTTTTTCTTTGCTGATTTCAAAAACATTAGTTGTGTCGCCTCGTATGGTGGCAACAATTACTACTGAAACTGATGCAGTGTTTCTTTTTGCAACCAAATCTCTTTCATTGTTTCTCTCCTGTTCCCCCGCTCATTTTACTGTGCACATGTGGAGGCTGCATGACAACAGACTCTGTGTCTTGTGAATGAAGTTTAAAAAAAATGTATTCAAGAACAGACAGACCTCTTTTGTAGATTAGTCATGGAAATAAATAAGAACAGTGTGAGTTTGTTTTTTTTGTCTTAAGCAGCAATAAAGTGGTAGCATGATGTGTTTGAGTTCCTTTGCCTTACTTCACATTGTGCTTTCTATGATGTGACTATTGAGCATGCACACATTGCGATGTCAGTGCCCACACGATATATTGCGCAGCCCTATCTAATTTCATTTCACACACATCCTCACTACAACTGAGAGCGGTGTAAGACAATCACTAAATTACATACTGAGCTCTTCATCTGTGATGAGTCTGGATATTTTTCTTGAATAATAAATGCTGCATTTAATGAGCACTCCACCAAATTGTCAGAGCATGGCTAACATACTCAGACTCACAATGAAAAAAGGATCAAAACTGATGCAGTAGAACCAGAGACATACTTGTCATTCCATGCAATCATTCTCTTGAACCAGGTGACTAAATTACCCACAATGAAACTCTCTCATTTGGCCAGATATTTGGATCTGTTATTAGTGCCTGATGTAGCCTTGGGGCTCAAATAAGCGATAAAGTGTGAGCTGCAGATGTCTCTTTGCCTTCAGGTTTTCCAACTTGCAGTCTTCAGATTAAGTGGCATCACTTAAGGCAGTTTATTGAATTTCAGATGGCTCTTTCTGGTGAGATATAGCGCTTTAACTTTGTTCAGGACTTCTGAATGTATTCTGATGTGCAATATCGTTGGAATTCCCCTTAAAGCATACAACATTTCCTCTTCCTCACCAAGCTTACAGTCACCAAACTGAAAACATAGATATTTTTCCTAAATGCTTTTTAGGAATGTTGCAGATTTATGACTTCCACATTCCACAAGGATTCAGAGGTATAGAAATGGAACAATCTAGCTTTTCTACAGTTTAAATATTTTTTTCATTCTATGCAGGAAAAAAAAACATTCATCAAAAACCAGAAGTAACAGCTACGTTGTGCAGCCCATGCAATCCACTTGCCTCTCCAGAGAGCAATTTATCCAGCTTTATTTACTTCATGCAACATGGAACCCTCTCCGGTGTGTCAGGTGTGTGTCAATATGCGTGTGTGTAGTGTGTGTGCAGCAGCGTGCAGCGGAGTGTGTAAATGGGAAGAGCCTGAGCATTTCTTTCTACAGACAGCGTGCCATGTACGATAAGGCGCCTGCTGACAAAACTGGGAGATGCTGTGTGTCACTACAGGGATGGGGCCAGAGAGCTCCACTACAGTGCTGATACTAATGTAATTCCATAAGAGCAAGGAAACATGCTGCCGTTACGCAACGTGCTGCCAGCAAAATGCACAGGTGCGCTTCATGTTCTATTCGCCCCCCCCCTTGCCTCTGTCACTCCCAAATGTTCATAAATGATTCATTTAATTTTATTTAATTATGAGAGGCTCAAAGAGGGACAGAGAAAGAGGGAGCGAGCGAGTAGGGGAAAAAAAAACCACCCCACCGATGTAGCCCTGATGATTTGGCTGCACATGCTCGCGCACACAGAAGAGTGTTTTCTGGAGTAGATGTTCCTCGGCGCCTCGTGAGCACACATTTGCTGTGTGCGACTGGATGAGTGTGTGTGTGTTTTGTGTAGATGACATCACTGTGCATCGCCACTGGGCCAGACAGGATTTCTCTTGGTCCTGTGCAGTCTGTCTTGCGGGGGGAAGCGCCTGCTCAGAGCTCCATTTGAACTGAGCAATGATGACTAATGATGGCACACAAACAAATCGGGCCGGATAGGCAGGCAAACAACAGACGACAGCACACTGACACTTGAGCTTCGTTTCCTAACAGCTTTATGAAGCCTCCATAAAGCCTTCATACAAAACTGATACAAATGTTTAGCATAGTGTACTGTGTATTCAAAGCTGTAAATGGTGGTGGCGGGTTATCCAGAATTGTACCAAAAACACTGGAATAATGGGAAGGGAATAATGACCTTCCAATTCTTAGGCCATGTAGGTGTTTCTTTACAGTTCACATCCACTTACTATACAGCTGGGTGCATGAGTATTTGCACAATGACACAATTTTTGTATTTTTGCCTCTCCACACCACAACTGTGAATCTGAAATCAGCCACAAGGAAAAAACATTCACAGGTAAAGTGAATACCATTCATTATCTTGCTCAATGCAATGTTCTCCTGGGAAACCTTTGGTCCTGGCATTCATGTGGATGTGACATTCTTTTATTTCTTTCTGGGTGAGTATTTCACTTCATTTTTTATTTTAGATCTGATCCAATTTGCCACGCTTGATTAGAGAACCATCCACCCGGGGGGCTTCCGCTGGCTTCACTGAGCATCTCAAGTTTTTAAAAAAAAAGAAAGAAAAAAAGCGCTACGAGGGGCACTGTGCATGGCCAGCAGAGAGATGAGGGTTAACAGGATTTCCAGGCACAGATAGCAGCAAACACAGGCAAAAGTGTGTCGTGGCTTTGGGGTCTTTGGGTAAAGAGAGCGTGGGATTGTTCAGCATCTATACAGGCAGTTTGTGGGGATGCTCAGTGGTGTCTGGCTGTATGGATGTCCTGAAGGGTTTTGAACCCATATGCAGAAATGAGGGAGGCGGAGGAGGTAGTAGAAGGGCTGCTGGAGCTGCAGGAGCTACAGTAAAAAAGACTTCCAGACCTCAGGACAAGAAGCTGAGGAGAGCAGGAGGCAGGCGTAACCACTGGTTCTTCAGAGGGCAAAAGAATGCCTGAGTAGTAAAGTGTAAATGTGTGTCTGTGTGTGTAAGCAAGCGTGTGCGTTTTTTGGACATTTTTCTTGTTTTGAGGGCAGACGCGCATGTGTGTGTGTGTGTGTGTGTGTGTGTGTGTGTATATGTGTGTGTGTGTATATGTGTGTGTGTGTGTGTGTGTGTGTGTGGAGGCAGCCATGTCCTAGCTGCGAGTGATCATAGAAGAAGACAGTAACGGGGCATGATGCTCACCCACTCACAACAAGCCCTGCAGGGAGCCGACTAGGCCACACACATTCACACACCCACACACACACACACACACCATCATCCTCCATCACCCACTCTTCATCGCTTGTCAGCTTCTAACATCTTGCATGATACTCTAGCACTGCATTCTTTTAGCGCATACAAATATACACATGAATGGTTAAAAATAACACGCACGCACAAATACTCACACATAGAAAATATCACTACAGTTATTCATCAGCAAAAAAACACCACACATGCACCTTAAAAAAGAAATAACAAACACACATGCTCACATTTACTGGTGCGAACCGTATACACTTTATATACACACACTTTACCGACCCGAAAGGAAAAATATAAACCTGAACACTTCACTCCTAAATGTATACATAGAATCTTAGGTATCTGACAGACTGCGTAAATAGAGATATAATTCACTACTCAATGACACACACACACACACACACACACAAGCAGAATCCAACAGCTAGCATCTCTCCTCGACCTTCACTGTAACCTCCCACGGCTTGTAAGCAGCATGTGGCCCCGCTGACAGGCCAACAAGTAAACAAACAAAAGAGCCATTCCATATTTCATGAGCCACCGTGGGGATATACAGTGAATATGCGTGAGGCTAGAAAACAATAGAGAAAAATTCACGCCAGATTATCATAATTACTTGGACAGCTTGTCTTTTGGAGCAACATGAGGAAATATGAGTTGTTGTTTTTTTTGTTTTTTTTACTTCGCAGCACCACGACTTGAAATACAGGTGTGTCTCTCACAGATAAGAGAAAATGTAAATGTTTTATTATTAGCTACAATAAGAACTTTTCTGTCATAATTCACCAGGAAATCTGTCAGTATCAATACATCTGAATCTAATGAACTGTGTGTCAGTCGCATTTTTGTCGCTCACAACCAAAATGTCATATAAACGTTGCTGCCAATTAACCAATCAGCTAGAGTACACAACTTCAAGAACCTGATGTAAAAAAAAAACAAACAAAACCCTTAGAG
>OMNN01074567.1:0-13817 GCA_900302755.1 Chromis chromis | reverse complement strand
TTCACCCTGTGTCCCTTTTCCCCTCTGGGGGGAGTGGGTACTGTTTCAGCTGCTAGTGGTACAGAGACGACTGGACCTGAGCTGACAGCTGCCCATCTGTGCCCCATCCTGACCTGTGACTCCGGACCCCTCCGTCATCTGACTGACTGGATGTACCTCCATCACCCATCCCATTTTTGTTTCTAAAAGCTTTCTAGTCCAATCTGACCCAGCGTTATGTTTGTTTGTTCTTTGGCTGTGATGGACATCCTCTGCGCATACACATTTGTAAAATCTTTGTATTTTTCATACAACCTCACATTCAATTACACTTATATACATTTTCATATATAGTGTATATTATTACTATTATTATTTGCTCTTGTTTTTTATCTGTTGTTTCTGTTTTTTTGTTTTTTCTTGCTGCTGTAAAGCACTTTGTGACTGCTGTCTGTGATAAGCGCTATACAAATACATTTTACTTGCTTACTTAAAGTGATTGTTTACATCCAAATTTTGTAGCTTTTTAGAAAAAAAAATAGAAATCTCTTATATTGAGTGAGAAAAAAAACAGGAGTTCAGAGGGTTTTCACCTTAGCAAAACTTCTACTTACAGTTAATAAGTAGCTACGGCTAGGAACAGATTCACTGGAGCGAGAACTCACATCTAATATTTTCCGCAGTGAAAACATGGTGCAGCTCGCTGAAGTGCAAAAAGTCAGATTTTTTATTTGCATATTACTCCTGTTCCATCCCGAGGCTCTTCTAATCCATGTTGCAGAGAGTGAAAGTGACCAGAAGCAGCCTCCCTGTTTGTGCGCATCAAAGCTCCTGTTATTGTGGCTCCTGTTAGGACCCCGTCGGCCGAGTCACAGACAAACTGGCTCCAAACCAAAGGCCTCCAACCCCCCCTGCCTCCTTCCCCTCCGCACCGGTGTGTAATTGTGTGCATGTGTGTCCGTTGGCGCTAACCTACCTGTCAAAACACGCTTTGTTGGCTGAGCACAGCTACACTCTTGTTATCCGAGGCTAATAGGCTGATCACTACCCTCCTCTTATAATCAGAAAAAGCACTCTTTGGTGCGTTTCTCCGCTTTGTTTGTTTGTTTGTCGAGCGAAAGGGAAAGAGACGCATCTGTAGCTGCCTAATAGGCCGAATAATCTCCAAACTCATCTCCAAAAGGCTGCAAATAGCAAATATTTTGTGTTATTTGGTTTGTAAAATACAAGAAAATGGTGAAAAATGTGTCGTTTTGTCCAAAAATATTCAGTTTACTGTCAAAGAAACTGAAAATATTCACATTTAAGAAGCTGCAATCAGAGATTTTAGCTGTTTTCCTAATTAAAAATGTACTTAAATTGGTTTATTGATGATCAAAATAGTTGATTTTTGTTCATTTAATAGTCGACAACTAATCGTTGCAGCCTTAAATCTCAGTCAATCTAACTTCAATCAAATAAAAAAAATGAGTTTTGATGATTATTTTTATCGTCGATTCATCTATGGACTATTTTCTCGATTAATCAATTAGTTGTTGGGTCTATAAAATGTCAGAAAATGGTGTAAAATGACCTCAAATGTCTTGTTTTGTCCAGAGATGTTCAGTTCCAGGCATCCGTTGGCGCTAACCTACCTGTCAAAACACGCTTTGTTGGCTGAGCACAGCTACACTCTTGTTATCCGAGGCTAATAGGCTGATCACTACCCTCCTCTTATAATCAGCGCTCAGAAAAAAAGCACTCTTTGTGTGCGTTTCTCCGCAGGTGTAGTCCGTCTTTGTTTGTTTGTTTGTCGAGCGAAAGGGAAAAGAGACGCATCTGTAGCCGCCTAATTGGCCGAATAATCTCCAAACTCATCGCCAATGTTTTCCTCAGTCGAAGCGGTAATGACAGGGCTGGGAGAAAACAAGACGTTTGGAAGTCTCTAGTGGTTCCCTGTGAAGTAAAGAATAGTTCTAAATTGTAAGCCTTCACCTTTTTCTCTCCCCACACTGCGTCCTTGTTAGCGGTCCGGCTAAAACGCAGCCTCGTCAAAAGCCAACAAAAACAGACAAGATTCTGTTGCTAATTTCATTCACGGCCTTTAAGAAAACTCTCCTTTTATCCTTCCCCCCCCTCGCCTCCTCCTCCGTCGCTAATTAAAAGCCGTTAGGGGTCTGGGGCCAATGTGTTCGCCGCTAAAGGAGGGGAGGAGGAATGAATGGGGTGTAATTATACCCTTCCCCTCCCCAAAGACTGGAGCGCCTGAAGGCTGTGGGGGCCTCTGTACCTTCAACCCCCGTGGAGCTTTCACTATCCTCTGCTGCTCTGATATGTGGGCTGAGTGTGGCTTTAGCGCTTTAACACGGCTCAATGAGTGTTTTCTTAATGTGGATTGTGTTTTCTTTACGTTGCCACGAAGTCGAAGCGCTGGGAAAACCCGAAAAACCATCCGCCTACGGAGTTCTGTTCGACTGCTTCGTCTTCGTGACAAGAAAGATTGTTTTCACTTTTGATTCATGTGTGGATTAGTTTGTGCATCAGCTGTCAGAAAATGTTGTTTTTAAATGTCTGCAATGCAAAGATCCTCATAATGGAGGAAAGAAAGCAGTAAATATTTACTTTTAAGAAGCTGGAATCAGAGAATTTAGACTCAAAACCAGTTAATAGTTGACAACTACTCAGAATTTTTCACTTAATCAGTTATGAAAATTACTGTCTTTTCATTTTTCTTCTTTTATTTGTCAGTCGACTCTTTGTTTGGTTGATTAAAAGGCTGCAAATAGCAAATATTTTCAGTTATTTGGTTTGTAAAATACCAGAAAATGGTGAAAAATGTGTCGTTTTGTCCGAATATATTCAGTTTACTGTCAAAGAAACTGAAAATATTCACTTTTAAGAAGCTGAAATCAGAGAATTTAGACTCCAAACCAGTTAATAGTTGACAACTAACTGATTAATCGTTGCAGATGATTTGATGAAGCAAAGATTTACTGAACAAACTGTGTGTTGTGATGATGTAAAACAGAAAAAGCAGCTCATTTTAAAGAAGGAAACAGCAAATACTTTGAATTTTTTGCTTAAGAAGTTATGAAAATGATTGTCTTCTCATTTTTCTTTTTTTATTTGTCTTTGGTTGATTAAAAAGGCTGCAAATAGCAAATATTTTCAGTTATTTGGTTTGTAAAATACAAGAAAATGGTGAAAAATGTGTCGTTTTGTCCGAATATATTCAGTTTACTGTCAAAGAAACTGAAAATATTCACATTTAAGACGCTGCAATCAGAGATTTTAGCCTTTTTCCTTCTTAAAATGTACTTAAATTGATCTATTGATGATCAAAATAGTTGATTTTTGTTCATTTAATAGTCGACAAATAATCGTTGCAGCCTTAAATCTCAGTCAATCTAACTCCAGTCAAGTAAAAAAAATTAGTTTTGATGATTATTTTTATCGTCGATGAATCTATGGACTATTTTCTTGATTAATCAATTAGTTGTTTGGTCTATAAAATGTCAGGAAATGGTGTAAAATGACCTCAAATGTCTTGTTTTGTCCAGAGATGTTCAGTTTACTGCCTCAGAGGAGGAAAGAAACCAGAAAATATTCACATTTAAGGAGCTAAAATCAGAGAATTTAGAGTTCTTCCCTCTTAGAAATGACTCCATTATGAAAACAGCAGGAGACTGATCGATTTAACTGATCGATGAATCTCCTCGTCGACACCCTGACACTTCTCAGGTGAGTGCGAGTCGCGGTGGCGTGACGTCTACAGATCCAGGTTGTTGCGAGTTGCTTGCGAACCTACTTTTTGCCGGTTTGTGTGTTTGTTCGCAGGAGAGAGAATCTCTGAAGACCCTTATTGAGGGCGACTCACGCCTCGGGCCACGAGCACATCTGTTTATCAGGACCGGAGCCTCTGCCGGGTTCTGCTACATGCGACGGAGGCGTCTGCAAACAAGCCAAGGTCGAAGGTTTTATTCCTGCAGGTCATTTCTCACCGCGGTGATGCTCTAGTTTTTTGCGTCAGCGGTGGAGATGTGTGCATGTCGAGGGTGTAAGCTAGTAAACCAGCTCTGGTGCTGGCGGTTATTACAGCAGGCGACTTGTTCGACACTTCACCCAGGCTTTGAAGTCTTCCCATTGTCCTTCCCTGACAAGAATCTTCCCCTCCTCCTCCTCCACGACTCCATTTGCCCCCAAAACAACTGACAACAGGGACTCTTGTCTTTCACTGCTCTCCGGGGGGAAGACTTTCAAACTGGCAGCCGGGTCGCGAGGTTAGAGTTCAGGGTCGCAGCACACATCCGAGTCAGCGCTGAGGTTTTCACACACTCCCGAAACTGCAAATGTGAGATTTTGTGTGCGGAGGATGCTTGAAAATCTGCACCAAACTAGCTGCAAAGTGCTTTACTTTAGCAGAAAACTAGCTTAACTCACGATCCAGATGTAGCTACGATGCTAAAAGTGAAACCAAGTGCTAAAAAAATGATAGAAGTTGTAGATTAACTTGCTAACTTATAGTTGAAATCAAGAAACACCCCCCACCCAGCTCGCTCCATTTGCTCTGCAGGTAATCAGTAGTAAGTGGTGCACACATTGGAATGTACCAACAGCAGGAGGTGAAGGGGGGAGTAGGGAAATGCTGCGGTTTGGATGCTTTACAGCACTCATCAAATTTCCAGGCCCCTCTCTCGCACGCTTTTACTTTGAGGTGTACACTTAATACCCCGATTAATTTGCTGCGGTATGACAGATTCACACCTCGGTCCGACACAAGGCCGAGGAGCCGTCGGAGCGGCTAACGGGCTTAGCTGCTCACCGGTGGGCCGCTCTAATATAGTCAATCTAATATAGGATGACAAAGTCTTTTTGTGTTGGCTTGGAATGCAATCAGCCCTCATTCTTCCTCTATCCTCAGTGTCTTCTTCCTCCACTGTGCACCAGAGGTTGACCAACACAGGGTTTTCAAGGCCAAGATTTGGAACTGCCATATCTTTGAGGCAAAAATTTCAACTTTTTCTACACGTCACATTTAAAAATCCGTCAAAAATAAATAATTTACAATAATTAGATTCTGTAAAAAATAAAAAATTCTGCGCTTCTCTATGCAACCATGAAGCTATTACTAAGTCAGCTGCGACAAACGGTCATGTGACTAAAATTCAATGAGTTTTCAGGTGAACTAGGTTGAACAGCAGGCAAAAATGTCTGACAACTTTTCGGCAACTTTTTCTACACGTCTCATTTAAAAAATCTGTCAAAAAGAAATAATTTACAATAATTAGATTTTGTAAAAAACTAAAAATTCTGCGCTTCTCTACGCAACCGTGAAGCTATTATTAAGTCAGCTGCGACAAACTGTCATGTTACTAAAATTCAATGAGTTGTCAGCTGAAATAGGTTGAACTGCAGGCAGTGCTTACAGGGAACACGGAAGACAAATGTGAAAACTAATTAAAAATGCAAGTAGGACAATATTTATATGTAGTATAGATTTACCTTTTTTTTTTTTACAGTATTGGTAACACATGTTGGCACTTGGAAAACTTTTCTACATGCTGGCTTTTTTCCACCTTTTTTAAGGATTTATGGCACTATAACTGTGTCATACTGCAAAAGAGGCATTTTTGAGTTATCTCTACTCCTAGAAATGGTTGTGCTGTTTCAACAGAGGTGCAGGTCTTTAAAACTGGAGTGAAAAAATGAGCTTAGAGTGAGGAAAAACATGACAGGAGCAAGAAAACGCCCAGAAACTGCTTGGAGTTCAGAGTGTTAAAAGTCATATTTTCAATATTTATCCTTCAGTGCTGATAACCAGTCAGTTAGAGCTTTAGTGGGGTTGCATAAGAGTCCAAGAAGTGCATTTTTAAGTTAATTTATTTTATTGGAAATTGGTTAAAGCAATTACCAACACGGCTAATGAGAAAAATGATAAATATGAATTAATACTCAACCGCTCGACCACTTTGCACCGACACAACCTCATGCATATTAATATAAACACACTATTCTGCAGTTGTGTGCATGCAAATATATATATGCATGTGTAATATACATGCACAAAGTTCTGAATCCATGTATGCATGTGTGATATGTGTAGTTAGGATACTGAGGTTTCCTTCATCGGCTGCAGGATGACGCCTTTAAAATCATCAACAATGGTGTTTTCTCACTTATTCATCCCCGAACTTCTTCCCTCCCTCCATCCATCACTGTCTCCCCTCTCCTCCCTCCGTCTGCCTCCATTCTATTCTTCCAAAATTAGCCCTCCCAGCCCTCCTCCACCCCCTGTCCCCGGCCTCCCATTCTGCCCTGTCTCTTAACGCTGACATAATATACCAGGAGCTCTTCATCCAGGCTAATTTCTCAACACAAATCCCTTTCTCCTCCGACTCACCCTCGTCTCACCCCAGGGCCTCTCCTCCTCCCCCCTTGGGTCTTTTCACCCCCTTTCTGCAGCCTCCCATTCTGTGCTGTGATGAATAGAAAGAGGCCAAATGGTATCATGCTTGGTTTAATATGCTGCGGGTCACAGAGAGTTAATCTGCAAGTTCAGCAGCTTCTAGGAATCTGCATCTAATATATATGTTTTTAATCTAGAATGAATTCTCAGAAAGCAAATGCAAGTGCAGAAGTTACACAGTATCTGCTGCTGATTCTGCCTTTAGGGGGCGACGGTGAGCTTGGCGTGGACAGTGAAGTATGCCTGAAATGCTATGAATGAGCAGCGTCCACACACATGCATGCCCACGCTCGGGACGACAACATTGGCCAAACGCTATGCGATGTTGGTGGAAGCGGCGCCGAGAGCCGCTCCGTCCTCCTCTGGTGGAAAACTACTGGGGCAGAAAAATAACAGAGGAGGGTCTGTCAAGAGGAGAGAGAGGGGGGGGGGAGAGAGAGAGGGGGTTGAGGAAGTCTGGACCACAGATAAGGAAGCGAGAGGAAGAGCAGGGAGAAAACAGAGGTGCATGGATGCTGTGATGGGGGGAGGAGGAGGATCTGAAACACTGATATGATGCAGATTTACGCCCAAAAAAGTGTCAAAATTTTGATTAAAAGTGAGTTTTTATTGGTTTATTTGGGCTAAAAATGTCCTAAACTAGTTACAAAAGATGGTAAGACTTTGTTTTAGAGTTGTTAATGGTGAATTTTACCTATTTCTGTTTAGATTTTTACACTTTTATGACATTATAGGCTTTAAACGTCTTGTGAGCAGCCATAATGTGCAAGTAACTGACTAGAGAACTACTGAATCAGCTGTTTTTGTTTATCACAATGCTCTAGAACATAGTAGAAATGACTATGAGCAGTTTGAACGATGTAGAAGCTGCATTTCCTCCAGAATTTGCAAGTTATGAGTCATTTTGGGCATTGCAATGTCAGGAAAAGTGTTCAGATTTCTCATTTTAACTATGTTTTACTGTCTTTTCTTACTCGTTTATGTCATTTCCAGCCAGAAGAAAAAATATAAATTTACTACAAATCAAAACTTGACATGGCTATGAACAACTTTTAGCTTTACTGCATCCTAAACTAGATAAGAAACCTCAGTTTGACTCTGTTAATGTCATTTTAAAAGGCGTCCAAAGCCTAGAAAAGCTGCAAAACAACCAGTTTAATCATCCAGTAAATGGAGTTGGGCGTTTTTATGAAATGCACATGATCTAAATGCAAACACACAAGCCTTTAGAATGCTCTAAAGCATGGTCGCAGTGTTATAGAAGTTGCATTTTCTCCAAAATATGCAAGAATTCCAAGGCGTATGACCAAAAATGTAAGAAAAATATGCAGAAATAGTTAAAATTCATGATTAACGTGTCTAAAATAATGTTTTAATGTCTTTTGGGGCTTGTTTGAGTCAAAAACCTCACTATAAATCAAAATTTCACATGTGTACGGATGGTTTTGGGCTCATACTGTATAACTTTGAGCTGTACCTTCAATATGTGTATACGTTCATAAGCATGTTAGGTAAGAGGACGGTTATATCAGCAGGGGGGTCCAGACAAAGCCTTCTGATAATGAATGGGCTGGAACTGTAGCATCCCATCTGGGAGATTATGCTGGGAGTTCAGGTTTATGAAGTCATCTATATAAGATTTATCCTACAGATACACACAAATACGCACTACAGAGAGTACGGACGACGTAACGCTGGCGTAACACACTGACCGAAGTTACATCATCGGATCATGAGAATATGTATTTATATATGTGTAGAATGAAGGCAGCAGCCAGGATGAGGGGTTTTGTGTCTATGGGTCAGATGGTCAGATTACCAGCCGCCTGTAATCTGTGTTAGTGTGTGTGTGCTCTCATTCTGCCCAGATTAGAGGAACCAGACGGGACACGGGCCGGGGAGGGGTAAATAATGAGGAACCACAAGCACACACAAAAAACAAAAAGGGACAGAGAGACAGAGAGGGAACAAAATGTATGAGATTTATGAGTTAAAGGGGAGGGAGGGGAGCGACGTCGACCACCTTCCCCCGAAAAAACACAACCTCCGGGCGACGTTTGCGAGTTCGGACAGGCCCGAGAAGCCAGCCTGAACCAGACATGAGCGGAGATAAACACGATATTACATTACAGCCAAGTCCCGATGATATTTGCTTAGATACTTGAAGCTTGGATGTAAACTGTGGCCAGGGGAGGTGGATGGAGGCAGCCAAGTAACAGAGAAATGAGGGTTTAGTTAAGTTAATAGCATCCACATGTGTGCAAAATAATGATTATTGTCACTGTTTATTATTTCCTGGACTAATTGATTGGTAGTTGGGTAAATAAAATGTCAGAAAATGGTGGAGAACATTAATCAGTGTTTACAAAAGCTAGCCAAGATGATGTTCTCCAGCTCAGGAAAGTCAAACCACTCACCCTCTGATTCATAAAACCTACCAGCAAGTGTAAAAAGCATTTTATATTTTAAAAATTCACCAAAATTCCACCATTTATCTGAGCCAAAAACTATAAAAACAGAAAAATATTATGGATTATCATCTTCCCAACAGTGCCTGAACTACTCATCTGTGCTATAAAGCTCCATCAGGGAAATTAACCAAATCTAAAGCTTATAAATTCATCAAATTCGCTTTATTCTACATGTCTCGTTTGAAAATTCGCCAAAAATAAACTCTTTGCGGTGACAAGATTCTGTAAAAAAGAAAAAATTCTGTGTGCTTTGCCGCAACTGTGAAACTATTAGTGACTCAGCTGCGACAAACCGCCACAAGGCAAAAATTCGGGGAGTTTTCGGCTGAACTGCAGGCAGTGCAATGGGAGATCCATCCAGCATGGTGAAACGTCTTTCTAGAGTTGATGTACAAAGTAGTGAGAGAATGCTGAGTTTGTAGAGGTTGTAAAAAGTTAGGTACATGGCAGGTAGAACCACCATTTTCCCCAGTATTGGCAACACCTGAGGGCTTTTACAGGTATTTAAATTGTTTTGTAAATTAAATAAGCGAAGAAAATCAACTGAGGTCTCCCTACTTCTAGCCAAGGTTGTTCTGTTTCCATAGGAGCAAAAAACAAACGCCCAGAAACTGCTTGTGGCTAAATAGTTAATCAAAAATAGCTGCAGATTAATTAAATTTCTAGTGCAGAAAATGAAGACGACTTGAGTGCACTTGAGCCAGTAAGCAGAGGTGAAGTGAAGGATGGGAGGGCCGGGAGAGGGCGGCCAGTCTGGGAGGAGATCCAGCTGTTAGTGGGAGTGTAGAGATGGAGAGAGGAACCGGCAGGTACACAACAACAACAACACACAACCGCAGACTCACACACACAGACCCACACAGCTGACAGAGTTGAGTATAGTAACAGCGGGGCTGGAATGCTGGCTGGAGCTAATATTAACATCCCAGTGCTCCCTTCTTTGCCCCCCCCAAGTGTGTGGAAGTGTGAGTCACACATTTATCATGTCTGCCTACGGTAACCCGCCACTCCCTGTTCCACTCTGACGTCCACACTCAGAAACTATCACACCGCCGGTCCGCTACGAAAATAAAACTGCATCCAGCTGAAAGTAAGTTCACCCTAATAAAAGTCCACACAGGCTCAGACATGTAGCGGGGAAAACAAGACGGGACTGAAGAAAACACGCCTCTCCACCTGCCCGGAGTAGAAAAACACCCAGCATCAAACCCCCTGCAGGACCTGGAGCTCAGGATTAAGACTAAACCATTAAGTTGCACTGACAGAAACACACATAGCTGCTCCACAACTCCACACTGCTAAATATGAATGGGCACACTGCTGCCATCTGGTCACTGTCCGCCGCCTAAGACAAATCACTGCTGCTCACAATCAGACCCAGAATCAATTAGCATCAATTATGCACGGCCTGCTGCCGCCAAAGGTCACTGATGGATGTGTGTAATCCTGCGAACAGGTGACTGATTGATCACCGGGGATGTTTTCTGGGCAGGTGGGGGGGCTTCTACAGGGAGATAGATGCTGGGGAGTGGATTACAGAGGGCGTAATAGAGATTTTAAAAATATGGAAAACACATAACCAAGTGGCGCGTGGAGGTCAGCCAAATATGGTTCCACTTTGGGCTTTAGCTGCCATCATCCTCCTCCTGGTCTTTACCACTTTGGCTCTGCAGAAGTAGCAAGATTCAAATGTTTGATGATGTGTGAAGTTCCGGTGTGTCTGTGTCAGCGTCTGTGTTCGGCCACAGGGATTAGTGTTACATTCTGATTTTTCCCTTCTGGTTATGCAACTTCCATTCGGCACATTCAGAAATAGTCCAGATTAGAGGTACAAGATGTGACGGTGCAGCTCCTAGACCAGTGGTTCTCAACTGGTCCAGCCTCAAGACCCACTATGCCTCAATTAATAACACCGTTTGCTGTTCCTGTTAACAAATTAAGGTTTATCTGGGTGTAGTCTCAACGCATTTTGATACAGTTTGGGAACATTTTGGCTTATTTTTTGCTCATTTTGGTATATTTGGACAAGTTTTGGGCATATTTTGTCCCATTTTGACAAGTTTTGGGCATATTTTGTCCCATTTTGACAGATTCTGAGCACATTTTGGTTTATTTTTGAAACGTTTTAGCATAAATTTCTCCAATAAGCTGACAGAGCCTCTAAAAATGGCTTTGCGAACCACTTTTGGGTCCCGACCCAGCAGTTCAGAACCACTGTCCTAGACCACCTCATCATCTCTGCTCTCCAGAAAAGATCTTGGGAGTTTTCCTTCCAGCCACCTGAGCCTATAGGTTTCCTCCCTCACCTGACTCAGGTGTAAAAACCCAGGTGGGTCAAACTCGGGCCACTGACTCACACATGACGACAGGACTTTTCTATTAGACTTGCTCTTATCCAATTATCCAGGACAGTTGTTTTCCATGTTGCAGCTCTTTTCTTTAAGCGTCTATTGTCATTGTTAAAGGGCAATTAAGAGAGCCAGTAATGTAATCAAGAAGAGACTAAAAGGCTATAATGGCTTCTGCCCTCTGCTTCTGCTCGGTGGCGGGTTTTAATCGACCTCTCCGGGCAGCAACAACAGCGGAGGAGCAGCGGGGACCGTCCTTCTGTTTCAGCCACAATAATACCGTCTTTCATGCGTCGGGATCACTCGCTCCGCGCTAAAAGCTCAATAAATCGCGCTGCGATATGTCAAACCCGCATCGATCCCTCTGAGTGGTCGGATTGCATTACATTTCTGACCTCAGAACTAAATAATCAGCTCTTTCCTCCTCCCCATCTCTCTCCCCCCACCTCCAGTGAAAAACCACTTTAACCGAGTCTTGATGCGGTTATCTGCGTAAATGATTCATTCTCACTAGTTAATACTCTCTTGTTTCCATGACACACTCACAGGTGCAGAGGCTGCAGACAGCACCGGGCCAAGTTCATACTCGTCGGTCTATTTTTTACTATCAGAGTATGTCTGAGTCTGTGTGTTGCGGTTAAATATAGTGGTGAATCCGTCCCATCTGTCTCGGCATCCGCGCACAATCTTCTGTTTTTGCGTCCAGCTGCTGCCGTATGGTGCAATAAGTCTATGTTGGGCGAGTTTAAAGAGACAACCACACGAGCCTGACGCACATTAAACTGTCATGTGGATGGAAACAACCAGCAGCCACCAGCAGGAACAACCACAGGAGGAGACTTTACGCGTCAGAAAAAGTACAAAGTTTGATCCACTCGCCCCCCCTGGAGACGCGCAGGATTGATCCACCAAAGCCACTCACACACCACTTCCAAAAGACGCACAGGACAAAAACACAAAAGACCAGCACTTACTTTGGGTTCGAGCCGTTCCAATAGACGCTGTGTCTCTCCGCGGAGGCAAACCAAACACCGACGGTCAGCGCCAAGCACACCAGATACACCAAATCCATAGCTGCTCCTCTCCGCAGGAACCTCAACAACTCAAACTGGTCGGCGATGATCTCAAAAACTTTGCTCTGATTGAAGATGTCTGTGCGTAAAAAGGCGCAAGGGAAGCCAAACGTGGATTTTACGCGCCTGCTGTAGTAACCGAAGCGTATCAAAGGTATGGCACCTCACCAAACACTATCGCAGCTCTTGACTGGTTCACATGAGCGCAACCTGGCTGTTTTGTGTGCGCGTAGCTCCGCCCACCGATGTCCCGCCAACCAATTGGCTGTGCGTAAAATCTGAACGCGCCGCCCAGCGCAGCCGCCGGAGACGCGCCCTCCAGCTGCTCGCACTTTACACGGGGACACGAGAAGACAAAAACAGCTCAACTGGAGCTGCAGTAAGACTGAAGAGGCGAAATAAACAAAGACGGGTCAAACTGGAACGAGACGGGATTTAAGAGACTTATTGAGTCAGCAGACAACAAATAGCAATAAATAAAGCAGTTAAAGGAATGAAGGGGTGTATTATTGCAAGAGCAGTACTGTACTCACTTAACTATGTATGTAATTTATTATTTAAAAATATAAAAACAGAGAAATCCATGCAAAAAAAAAATGTACATAATGTACCAAAAGCACAGTACTGTGTAGAATGTTACCATACCAGTTTTAGTTGTACCGTGCAATTATTATGGATTATAATTATCTCTGCATTATCGTGTAAACAGTAGTTTAATGTTTTATTTGTTTACTGCTTCCTAGCCTTTAATTTTGGACAACAAAATGGAAAATAAATCCCTTTATAATGTAGTTTAGAGGTTTAAAGTAGCAGAAAACACTTGAGTAAACTAAAAGTACTTCAAGATAACAAGAATATTTGGAACAAATTCAGCTAATCAAGTGAAAAATATGACAAATATTAGAAGATATAATTACATAATATTGTGTTATGTTGGAGTTTGTTGTCTGTTATTTGTTTACTGCTTCCTATAACCTATACTTTTGGAAAACAAAATGGAAAATAAATTTGTGTAATAATTTTGTGTCTCATTTTTGTTGTGTGTCTTACTTTTCTCCTGTGTTATGTTTGTGTTGTGTGTCACGTTTTTCATTTTGTGTCTCATTTGTGTCATATTGCATCGTTTAGTGTCTCATTTATGTTATTTTGTGTCTCATTTGTGTTATTTTGTCACATTTGTGTTGTTTTGTGTTATTTTGTGTCTGTTTTTGTTGTTTTGTGTCTCATTTATGTTATTTTGTGTCAAATTTGTGTCATATTGCATCATTTTGTGTCTCATTTGTGTTGTTTTATGTTATCTTGTGTCTTTTTTGTTGTTTTGTGTCACATTTGTGTTGTTTTGTGTTGTTTTGTGTCTCATTTGTGTCATATTGCATCGTTTTGTGTCTCATTTGTTATTTTGTGTCTCTTTTTTGTTGTTTTGTGTCTCATTTCTGTTGTTTTGTGTCTTATTTGTGTTGTTTTGTGTCTCATTTGTGTTGTTTTGTGTCTCATTTGTGTT
>OMNN01074566.1:0-18905 GCA_900302755.1 Chromis chromis | reverse complement strand
TTGCAAATGTGTGTAGCAAAATGGCTCTACAGCGCCCCCTGCAAAATTTGAAAAAGCCACTTTGACCACAATGTTTTACCTACATCAGGGGTGCCCAACCCTGGTCCTCGAGGGCCCCTATCCTGTATGTATTAGATGTTTCCCTCTTCCAACACACCTGATTCAAATGATCAGGATCATTATCAGGCTTCTGCAGAGCTTGATGATGAACTGATCATTTGAATCAGGTGTGTTGGAAGAGGGAAACCTCTAAAACATGCAGGATAGGGGCCCTCGAGGACAAGGGTTGGGCACCTCTGAACTACATCTACGAAATTTGGTAGGCATATGTAGCATATCAGGCTGCACAAAAAAGTCAGTGACAGCCGTACTCTAAAACGTACAGGAAGTCCGCCATTTTGATTTAACTGTGAGGATTTTGCTGATTTTTGCTCATTTTCAAGAGCTATAGCCGCATAGGGGGTAACTCCAAGACACCTCAAATTTACCCAGTATATACAACAGGCCTTTGTGATAAAAAAGTTATTAAAAATGTTCCGCAAAAGTCTAAGGGCGTGGCCATGGCGGCCCCCTGAACTTTGATGTTTCACCATGAAACTGTCCTGTACATGCTGCAATCTGGCTCAAACTTTACATGTTTGATCAGAGTCTTGTCCTGATGACATCCCCTGAACTTTGAGTTCTATCAAGCTACAGTGTGTTTCTTCCATCTGCTGTGTCCCTGCAGCAGTCTGCCCCTCCCCTACTCCAAGCACACACACACACATCCATCCATTATCTGTACGCCGCTTAATCCTCTGGAGGGTCGCGGGGGGACAGGAGCCTATCCCAGCCAACTTAGGGCGAAGGCAGGGGACACCCTGGACAGGTCACCAGTCCATCACAGGGCTACACATAGACAGACAACCAAGCACACTCTCATTCACACCTACAGACAATTTAGAATTACCAAATAACCTCAGCATGTTTTTGGATTGTGGGAGGAAGCCGGAGTACCCGGTGAAAACCCACGCATGCACGGGGAGAACATGCAAACTCCACACAGAAAGATCCCAGGCGTCCTAACCGGGACGCGAACCGGGGATCTTCTAGCTGTGAGACTGCGGTGCTAACCACTGAGCCACCGTGCAGCCCTCAGGACTACTTCAAGTCCTTAAAATGTTCAGAATAAACAACAAGAATCTCTGATTTAGGAGGCCAAGAAACACACTGACATATGCCACCTGTGATAATGAGGAAGGTGTTGTTTTAAAGAATCACAATCCAGGTTAGAAAACAGTGCTCTAAATAGTATGTTGATAAAGTACTGTAAGTATAGGAATACATAAAACATACCCCATGTTGCACAGAAATCTTTTTTTCATAACTCTTGCTCTGATTTTATTTTTGTTAACTCTTTGCATGTGTAAAAATATGTTCTAACTGGAACTTGCAGAGCTGCCTGCATGTGTTGAGGACTTACCTGCAACATCGCTGGTCCTGACTTGGATGATGTATGTGGTGAGCTCCACCATGACCTCCTCGTCCACCACAGCAGCCATCTCACAGATCATCGTCCTTTTAGGTCCATGTGTCCTTGACAGCCAGTCCTCATAGGTGAACACAGACACCTCCTCTGTAGTCAGGTGGCGCATGATGACCTGGATGCACAGAGTTAGCTTTTCAGATGTAATCAAGATCTCATGCAGAAAATTGACACTGATATTGAAATCGACTGTGAGTCAAAGCACAAAATTATCTTCTATTAAAGCTAATAAAAAGGCTGCCACCCTTTCTTAGATTTAACAGTATGAGTTACTGCTGAGCTATGATTTATTGTAAAAAAATAAATTAATTAAATACATTGAGGTTGATGGGAACGTCATCAGTTCTGTTGTTATTTGACCAAAGTATTTATTACATTTAACAAAGATAAAGGATAGTTATTGAATTGTAGCTGGAAGGAAACATGAAAATCTGTACCAGACATTATAACAGTACATCCAGGTATTGACATATTTCAATCAAGAATAAATGTCAACCGGCAGGTGCTAGAAGGAAGGTCAGGGATCATCAAAATCGATAGTAATCACCTTCTGGTTTCAGTGAACGTCTGTTCAAAATTTCATGGCAATGCATTTATTAGTTGTTGAGATATTTCAGTGTGGAGCAGCTGATTGACATTGCCCTTACCAGAACCAGACAACTAGTAATATCCTTTAAGTGTATTGTGTTATACACTGTCACATTATGGATGGATAACTGACGTGTTACCAGTATGTAAACAAATTCTGCCTCCTCAAGGTGTCTGGTTAATCCTGGTTAGTCTTATAGGAAACATTTCTTTGTCAGACAAATACTCGGCTCAGGCAGCCACCCTCGTATTAGCTCCCCATTCTGCATATTTATTTGAGCAGATTACTATGCTGGAAGTCGGCCCGGTGCACTCTTGTGTCCATTTCAATACACAGACCCAGCAATCCATAAAGGCAGCACATCTGCTTGTGATGCTGAACACACAAGGCTCTGTGCAGGGTCAAGTCAAGGAGATGTTCACAGTCGCTGAGTCCCAGGCACGGACAGACAGGGCTCGGTATTGTTCCTGACTGCTCTGCTGCTCTGCAGGCATGGTGCCTTTACCAGAGAAGACATTTGCATAGGAAATGCGTTCTATTTCATCAAAGCTCTCTTCCCGAGACTTCAGACTAAATTTGGAGGTGGGCAGTGATGTTGCTCTCACATGGTAATTTCAAGAGAAAACCATTTTCTGTATGGTATGTTAATGCAGTTGATCATATTGCAGGAATATACAATAAATATGAAGTATTTAACGGCTAAAATAAAATGTTTTCTGTCAAATACAATACACCAAATACTGAATCATGGTGTTCATTCTGAACCTGTTTGAGTGTGTGCATGTGTGTGCTATAAGAGTGTGTGTGTGTGTCTGTAATCCAAGCAACAACAGCATGGTGAATAAAATGGGTCAATATGCTCACTCCAGGAGTTCTGGGCCCTGCTCTGCGTGTGTGTGCCTGTGTTTTTGTGGGTGGGTGAATCATTGACTATTGTGCTGCAGGCAGGGATAGATGTGTGTCTGTGTGATATAATAGATTGAATGATCCTGTGACCTACAGCATACAGTGCTAGGATAAGAAACACAAACCTGTGACTGCTTTGTACTATTGATTTTGGAAGAAGATAGCAATTACTGTTCTGCTTTTCATGCTCCTGGTTTTATGTTTTATGGATGAGATCTGCGGTTTCTTCTTTATGACCAATTAGCCCTCCTTTGACAAGAATAAAGAAAATCGTGTGTGTGATCGAATGATTTCAAAGTGCTAAACCTGCTCATCAGTTTCCTTTAGCTGTAATTCTTTACCAGTTTACTATGAAAATATCTCCTGAATGTATATGTCTCTGTGTTGGTGCTAGACTGGATAAGGTGAGCTGACCTGGTCAAGAAACCAGTCAGGTCGACTCCCAGAGCCATCAATACGAAGCCTCATTTTCCTCAGCGGGGCGATGTCATCGATCTCCATGTTGAAAGTGTCTTCCTGACCACGTTCAAACCTGTTGTCCACCACACAAACAACACAGAGTTTATAATCGAATCCTCTCTTTATTGCAAAGTTAAGTGGAAATAGAAATAGAAAATGTTTGGCTACCTGTCCTCATTTTTCTGCAGCAGCATCTCCTCTGTGCTGCCATTGGCCCCAAACACAGACATGAAGATCAGGGTGTCTGTTCCTGCGTTCTGCACGTCTCCAGTCACCACTGTCACCTCGTAAATAACCTGAAAAGATTAGACATTTCACTTATTACCTTTTACTCGCACAACCATCTCCCAAAAGTGAATTTAGCTTGCAGCTAATGGACAGTATATACACACATTTAGCATATATAAGGCTGATAACAGTTCTCCAAACATCAATAAAACAAAATCAAATGGTGTTTGGGAAAGCTGATTTTACAGTAACTATGGGGAAGGACAATACAAATGTAAATCAGTAGGACTGCAAAGTAATAATTGCTATACTGCTAGAAATAGATATGCAAACACATCTCAGTAATATCTTGGGATTGATACACATTATTTATAATCTAACTTTACATTTTACTGTCATACTACTCATTTCTTTAAAGAGCTACACACATTTATAAACATAAATCCATATAATGGTGTCAAAAACTTTCTCAAATTATGCCACAAAGGTAAACCCTTATTTTAATTTTTAGAAAAATCACTAATTTCTTAAACATGTAATTCACCAATAAGGCAAACTTCAATTAATTGTTGTTTATCTACATAAACATTTTGTGAATTAGGCTTTTAATATTAGAGGCAAATACTTTTAAATACAATTCTGGTGTCACAGCACAATTATGTTAAGAAACTTCAGGTTCTTGTTGAGTTTGAACACCTCTCCCGTTTCAAATCTGTCTGGATCTTTGTATCAGGAGATTTACCATTTAAAGGTATTAAATGGAAGTTATTGTTTATTAATGTGTAATCATGATTATGAGGGATTGGGGTTAAAATCTGATCTGTTATCATTTGCATAGTGTTTATATTATAGTACAATATTTTTCATAATGTAAATTGTTCCACTGGTTCCCTTTATGGATCATTATCATCTGTGATGTGAGGTGATTTAATCTAACTGTGATGTATATTACCTGCCATATGGCTGTGCTTACGTTAATTGTCCACATTTACATACCTTCTGGGAGATAGAAATGGCCTCTGCATCCAGCACATTGAATACTCTCGCAGTCAGCCCATCTCCTCGATCTTTGGCCAGCCAGCACTTGCAAGCAAAGATATATTTGACCCCTTTGGTTGGCACAGCAACAGACAGCTCATCAACCAGCCAGCAGCTCTCCGGAGTGGCCCCATCATGGCCGAGCTGCAGGGAAGGAGAGAAACAATCACTTCAAGCAACGTGGGTGTATTTTTCTGTGTGCCTAAGTGTACGTGTGCATGCATGAGCGTGCACGGTCCTCAGTGAAAGTCTAAAAGCGTCGCCCCTCGCTCACCTCGACCTTTTTGATCTCCCCCACATCTGAACCGTGGGACTCAAAGCTCTCCAGAGAGCCGGCCTCAAAGCCCTTCCTCCCGTCTGGCAGGTCCAGCCACAGCCTCTCTGTCTGGGTGTGATTGGCCCCGATAATGATCACATAAGCCCTGCTGGTGGTGCTCGAATCCCGCTCCAGTCCAGTGCAAAGGGTGATGTGGTACGGTATGACTGCACATGAAGGGGCACAGCACTCATTCATTTGTTCGAGCAAATGATTATGCAATTAATACCATAAATTCACCAAACAGTGAATGAATCAGACATGCTGAAGACTCAAGTTTTCTTACTCGGGAGCTCAATTTCTTCCTCCTTCTTCTTCTTGCTCTTTTTGTTCATGTTACTGTCAACACTCTTCAGTGTCAGCGCTGAGTTCTTCTTACTGTTTAGGCCCTCTCTAACTCCTTCAAAACCCTGAAAAAACACAACACACACTTAGTGATGCAAACAAACAAACCAACACATGTGGGCTTAGACACATTTATTACCATTAGTTTTTATGCTGCAATGTATGTGATAAAATACTATACTCTCTAAAACATATATACTTGTAGTGGTGTTGTGCATGTAAATAATAACAGTTTCATTTGCTGAGGTTTGCACTGATTCACTTTTGAAGTCCCACTACAAAAGAGGTGAATGGAAATGTCATTTGGACACTTCAGAGTGTTGAAACAAGATCCTGCTTAGTGGAAATGATCCACAGACCCTGCAATCAACATTTTTCCTCATAAGGGCTATTTTTCAGAAAAGAGCTAAAGTTCATTTCAGTGTGAGGCCTGTGTGTTAGTCTAAGGATGGAGATGTTGTCAGCTGGCTCGTCTCTTTAAACCAGACTGAATATCTCAACATTTATCTGATTGGTAGCCATGAAATTTAGTACAGACATTGTTGGTGCACAGAGGATGAATGGTACTAACTTTGGTGATCCCCTGACTTTTCCTTTTGTGCCACCATCAGCTGAAACTTTCAATTCGTCAAGATAATTGCAAAACTAAAGGCAATCTATTATCTACTATCGAGTGGGGGTTTTGGGAGACCTTTCCCAGGACATTTTGAGGATCAAGCACCTTTTTTATGCACCAATTTGTTCCTTTTCTGCATCATTTTAAGGTAGAAATGTCTTCATTTGTGTAAGGGGGAAAAAAGCATTCAGGCGCCAGGTGATTATTCAAAATATAATGGCACATGATGCAGTAAGGCTCTCAGGCATTCTGTGATGCTTTCAAATATTTGCTCTCCAGTCAATCAACTTTTCTCATTTAACATTATCCCCGTTGAGTCAACACCCATATTTACTCTGCTGTTCTCTTTTGTGTCTTTTGTTTGGTGAAGTAACCTCTGTAAATGTGCATGTGGCACCTTTTTAAATCATCTTAATTATTCATAAACCACTAGACAAGATTTCTGCTCATGTTGATGTTAGTGTTTTGGGATAGTTTTTAGGAATCATGTACTTGTCTAAGGTGTTACTGACTCTGACTGACCTGTTGTACATGTGATTTAAAGGCAGTCCCTTTCACACTGGTTATGTCTTTAATGTTACCTTGACATAGAAGAGTCTCTCAATGCGTCTGTCCTCCCTCTTCCTGGAGAGCCAGCGTTCACATAGAAAGAGGAAGACCTCCTCTGTATCAACATCGACCACCTCCACCTGGTCCAAGTACCAGTCGGGACTCACCATACTGTTATCATGGCGGATTTTTATCTTGAAAACCTGACCAAGGTCGACTGCCTCCATAGTGAACTTATCCACCTGGAAGAAAAGACATTGATGCAATAACATAAGGATGATTATGCTTTTTGTACTTTTTGTCAGATACATTTCCTCTAATTTGCTGCAGTGTTTTAAAAGTTAAACAATTTATCATGTTGGGATTGTTTGTCTGTCTTCACTTCAACCAATGTACAAGAGAAAAGTAAACAATAGACATGGTAAAACGGTCACAAAATGCTTTCTTACAGCTCCTCGTTCGAACTTGTTGCTGTTTGTCTCCGACTTGCTCAGTTTTCTCTCCCCGGTGTCCCCCAGGTCCCCGTAAATTGTGAGGAAGACGTTGGCGTCGGTGCCGGCTCCATACACGTCACCTGTCATCACTGACACTTTGTATGTGTGAGCTGTAGTGGGGACGATGATCACAGACAAGCACACAGGGGACCGGTTTGAGGCAATTACCAGAAAATAGAGTGAGAAGAAAGCAATTTTCTATCGCTGTTTGATGCTGCTGTCATAACAGAGACTCATTCAGGGATATAGGGAACCCAAAGGAAAAACTGTCTCTAGTTTCTAAACTGATGCTAAGAAAGGCCAAGAAAAGTCAGGACACGGCAAGGAGACATAGCTTGTAAATACATCTGAATGTTTGTGTGTATAATATTTCACTCAACATACTCTCTAGGGCATCTTCCACCTCTACTTCAGTCACTTTCAGACTTCCATCTCGTGAAAGTTTCTCAGTGATGATGTCGGAGGGCACCAGCTCTCTCACTGTTTCTCCATCATCCTCCGACTTGGCGAGCCAACGCTCACAAGGGAAGATGATCGTCTCTGAACCCTACAAAGAGAGAGACAGTTTAATCATATCATTTAATCTGTGTGTTTGTATCTTAGAGGAAAATCAGTGAACACAATGTTTTGCCATTTTCTGTGCCTCGACTCAGTATGTGAGATACAAAATGAAGCCACTGTGCTGGAGATCTCTCATCTATCTGTGAAGAGAACATCTCCACCTGCTGACCAAAAATAGAGTTGTTCTGTTAACAGGAAGTGTGAGTGAGAAGATGCTGGCAAAGACAAATGGAAGTCCTCTACATCAAATATTAGGAATTCTAAGCGTCACTTTAGAAGTACTGAGATCGAAATCTTTGATCAGTCTGTGGGGTTTTTGATATGACACCATGTTTATACGATGATGGTGTCAATCATCTATCTAGTGATAAAATTTAACTTTGTATTTATTTGTACTACAGTAGTTAAGCACAATTTGTTACATTTAATAAAAAAATAAAAAATCTATTCCAATGCAGTTTAGGGGTTACATTTATTTGAGAGCTTTAGTTACTTTACAGATTAAGGTTTTTCAAACAAAACATATGATCACCTTATAAAATTTTGAAGCACTGTGATGGATAGAAAGACCACAGAAAGTAGTTTAAATTGGCTCCACCTCGGTATAATGCTGCTTACACACTGATGCATCAATATTATCCAATTACCAATATAATAGTATTACACTAATTTTTCTGAATTGCAAGGACATTTTAGATGTTTTGTTGGAATAAAAGATCCTCCACCAATGCGTCTGTCCTACGTAGATGGTACCTTTCCCTTCCTGAGCAGACGTCTGATCTCCACTCTGTCCAGATGCCAGCCTGGATTGACTCCACGATTGTCATGGCCGATACGGATCTTCTCCATTACGTCCCCAACATCTTCTAGCTGCACAGAGAGCAGGAAACAATCCTGATCTCACAAAGTATTACACATCCACTACTGGAAATGCAAAATTCATACTTGTTGTTGATAAATGCACATCTTCTGTTTATTTCTGACTTCACAATGGTTTTGTACCTCAACAATGAACATGTCCTCCGCTCCTCTCTCAAAGTACATTATCCTCTCCCTCTTGTTGACACACAGACTTTTCTGCTGAGTACACACTGCATCTCGCCCGTACAGGACAATGAAGACATCTGCATCTGTGCCAGCTCCAAACACGTCACTCGTGAAGGTTTTAATCTCATAAGGAACAACTACAAAATGAAAAAAACATTACCAATAAAGTGCATCATATGACAAATACCATTAATAAAAGCGTGATGAAGAACACATTGCAGCAACTCTGTGACTTACATGGCGTGTAAAACTCCGTCTGAAGAGAGTTGGGGAAAAGGTCCCTGACGATGGCCCCGTCATCTTCTCCTTTATCCAACCAACGACCGCAGGGGAAGCGCAGTTTCTGTCCCACAGATTGGGCATCGATCTCCACCCAGTCAAGGAACCAGCCTGCTGATCCTCCTCCTTAAACGTTAACAGAAATGACTGTGATCACATATGTAGATGTATTCAGAGTAATGTTGTATGATCTACTGCACAGGCAGGTGATTGTCCTAATGTACCACGGTTGTCATGTCCAACACGCAGCTTTTTCAGGGGTCCAATGTCCACAGATTCCACAGTAAACTCGTCGATCATACCCCGCTCAAACTTGTTTTTATGAGTCTTTGAAGCCTTGAGGTTAATTATCCCTGTGGATGTACATAATAAAGAGTAATTTAATTATCTAAATTCACATGAGGACAAACATTATGCAGCATAATGGTCTGAAGTATTACCTGTGTCATCCTTGGTGCCATACAGGGTCAGAAAAACATTAGCATCTGTTCCTGCATACTTCTTGTCACCAGTTTTTATCCTTACTGTGTATGTTGTTGACATGGCTGTAATAAAAATAAACCAGAACAAATTTGGGTTATTTTTCCGAATATTATCCTTATTAATTAATTTATTAAAAGTTCAGTCAGTTAGATACTTCACTACTGTTGTTCTCTTTCTCTGTGCTCACCTTTCTGTTCCAGACCCAGCGTAGTATCAGAGTCTTCATCATCATCATCCCCCTTCTTCATGAAGGCCTCATCCACAGGAACCAGCTCCCTGGCAAGTTGTCCATCATCCTCATCAATAGCCAGCCAACGTTTACAGGGAAAAAAGTACCTAAAGCACAATATGTACCATATGAATGCTGTATACAGTATATATAGGGATGTTGGGATAGTGAGAGCCTCTACATAGGAGTGTGAAATGTTCCAGTACCATTTCACACCACACAGTGGAGCTCTACAGACATTTTACGTGCAAAGGCTCTGTCTGCTCTGTAGGATGAAGCTTCTGTGAAGCCTGTGTCACTGGTTTGGCATCACACAACAAAGTCTAAATAATTTCTGTAAAATAAATGATTCAGTAATTACTTCTTGTCAATAATATGTTAAACTATATAACAGACTGGTGTAAAGATGCAGTTAAATTGAAGTCCTGATGGATTACTGCTCTCTCTCTAACATCATCAGGACTTACGTGGTGTCGTCCTTGTTGTCTATAATCTCCACTCTGTCCAAAAACCAGCCAGCACTGGCCTGACTGTTGTCATGTCGGATCCTCAGCTTGTTCAGGATGCCCAGGTCGACTGCTGTGATGTTGAAAATGTCCTCCTGGGTCACATAAGAACAAACCGGTGACGAAGGGACAAGAAATGCCACAGGTTAGCAGTTCATGAGAACCTCATCATTTATTTATTTGATCTTCATTTGACCTACAAGGTTCCTGAGTTCCAACATTTGTTTGACAAGCGGCTTAGCCGGGAAAACAGTATCAGTGATAACAAGCTTGACAATACATTAAGAACAGTGAAAGAATAAAGCCTCTGTAGCGAACTGGAGGCAACAACATGATTCTTGTTAATGTTTTAAGAGTCATGAAGAGAAGATAAAACTTGTCCTGTACTTTAATTAGACTGTTTATATTGCTCCATGAAGCTCTGAAAGCTAACTAGTAAGTACGTTAAGTTTTGTTGGTTTACAAAAACAAAAACCTAATTAAAATTACAACTAGCCAATTGGCCCAGTGCATCGGCTTCCTGGAGACTTGTAGTAATCATCAATTAGCAAAGACGCAAAAAAACAAAAAAAGAAGTTGATATTTTAACACTATGTTTTTTGAATGGATTAAACAAATGAGATATAACATGTTATTTAGGTAGCTTTAGAGGTGCTAGTAGGCAGGTTTTTTTTAACCTTTGGACAGAACTAGGTTACCTGTTTCCTCTGTTTACAGTGTTTTGCTAAGCTAAGCTAACGGCCTTCAATCTTCACTTGTAACTCTTGACAAGACCGTGAATATTTCAGTGCCATACTATTTTTGTTACACAGGGAAGTTTATATTAACACCACATAAAGCACTGAGCTTCAACCCACAAAGTTTACCTGTCCTTTCTCAAATTTGTTGAGGTTGTTGGATTTCCTGAGCCTTCGCTCTCCTGTGTCGCCAGTCTCTCCATAGATGTTCATGTACACGTTGGCATCAGTTCCCGCCCCAAACATTGTCCCAGTGAACACATGAACCTCATATGAGTTCACTAGAAGGAAAACACAGTAAATCATCAGTGACATTATTATAATTCATAGGATGACATTTGCCAAATTTGATTGAGAATGTCACAATTAGAACATTGCTTTGCAGCCTTTAGAGGCAGATATCAGTGGGTCAACGCATTACATTCATGCTCTACTTACACTCCAGCTCTTCATTGTCTTCAGTCAGCAACTCAACCACAATCTCCCCATCCTCCTCGTCCCTGGCCAGCCAGCGGTTACAAGGGAAATTAAATGTCTCCACCACTTCCTGCAGCTGCTCAATTATCTCCACTTCCTCCTCTTCTTCTTTCTTCTTCTTTTTCTTGTCCTTCTTCTTGTCTTTCTTAGCTGTCTCCTCTTTCTTCACCTCAACCTGCACCATAGCCATCGTCAGGCGTTTGATGTCCACCGTCTCCAGGAACCAGCCGTCTCCGATACCCTTACCATCATGGTAGATACGTATCTTATAGATCTTGCCAACATCCAGAGCTTCAATCTGGGTTGAAGGAACGAAACAGCAGTCAAACAGGAACTTTAGTATCCAACAGATGTTGAGATAAGACAAGGCCTAATACAGACCTTGAAGATCTCGGTGGTGCCACGTTCAAAATTGTTGGAACGACTTTTTAAAGCGAGGACTTCAGTTTTTCCTTCATCCCCATAGATCTGACAGAAGACATTAGCATTGGTCCCACCTGCACGCACATCACCTGTGACCACTGTAACTTCATAGTTGATCACTGTTATAGAGAAGGCAATACAAGAGAAAAGACTTTAATGAAGAGAAACATATTTCAATTTACTTCTACTAAAGTCTAAAATGATTAATTAAAACAGAACTTTTCATGTTTTTCTCATTTACATTTTTCAATTTCCAAGACCTCACTGGGATAGATCTCCACCTCCACTTTTCCGTCAGCCTCGTCCTTGCAGAGCCAGCGGTGGCTCGGGAACGTGTACTCCAGCCCGTGAACCGGCACAGAGATCTGCACACTGTCCAGAAACCATCCAGCCCGCAGGCCTTCATTGGTGTGACCAATCAGAAGACGGTTGATCTGCAAGCACAGAATACACAGATAAAATACAATTTGGAAACACAAATAGATGTAGGAACCTCTGTTCTCTTTGAGGTTTATACTGTGTGTCTAAAGAACTTGCCTTTCCAATGTCAAAGGTTTCAAATATAAAGATGTCTGTCTGTCCCGTCTCATAGTAATTACTGAGGTCATTGTCAGATACTGCCAGTATCACCTTGTCAGTATCACCCTTCTCCCCATACAGCTTGACAAACACCTTGGAGTCGGAGCTGGCCCCACTCACATTGCCTGTCTTGATTGCTATGTGGTAGTTGACATCTAAAGAGGAGCGAAATGAGGTGTTTTAATGTCATTTACATATGCTTGATGCATCCTTGGTTAAAAATGTTCTTGCACTCACTGAAGAGACGCAGGCCATCTCCAGCTGGAACTAACTCACGGACAATCTGTCCATCATCTTCATTACGGTCCAACCACCTGAAGAAAAATACAATGGAAACTGACAAATGTGTTTCTGCAGCAGTAAACACACAATCAGGTCAACCCTCCCATCCCTTTAAATGTCCCTGAAAATGGAAATATGTGGTAAGAAGATTAAAATGTTTGTCTATTTATAACTTTACAACCAGAATAGTGGAATGAGACAGAATCTCTCAAAGTCAAGAAACTGCTACACAGTTACTTAATAGAAGCCAACACACACAAAAAATAAATGACATCCAAACTTACAATAAATAAAATACTTTGACCAGACCTATGCATTTTAATAATTACAATTCACAAGTTTAAGTATTCATTGAAAAACACAAAACATTTTAAGTATCCTTAGATTTTTCACCCTCAATCAGGAAATGGGATGACATCAGCCTTAAAAAAAATAAACATACTCAGAACAGAACATGAGCAGTATAAGCAATGCAAAACTCTAAAGCAACAAAACAACTACCTGTTCCACACTGTCTCTGCATCGGAAGCTACCAAACCTTTCCCTATTAACAAGATGGACAGACAGGAAGAAACTCTTCCAGAAGTAACACTGCACCTTAGACTTGTGGTTTGGCTCCAGTTACACGGGGAGCGAACTGGCTGGCCGCGTACATTTAGTGTCCATTTGTAATGGCAAACTCATCCATCAGCTGCCTAACTACTTAACCACATGCCACTGGAGAACTAGTGGACATAAGTGTGGCCAATTTACATCACTTAGGAGGGTTTTAGAACTGTAGGGACTATTTTGTCCATCTGGCATGTGACTCAACGGGTTTCAGACTAAACAATTTGAGAAAAAATGTAAGTGAGAGAGGTTAGTAGTGACTCAACTGTGACTAACAGTCATGTGTGAAAAATTTAGAGACTTTTTGGCAGAACTGATTAACTGTATGCTGTGTTTACACAGGGCAGATAGGTCGAAATTTTTGTTAAATAAATAAAGAGATTCAACTTTTTTTTTCTTTTTTATTATTTATGGCATTATAACTTTGCAGTACTGCAAAAAAGAGCTAGGCTAGGCTAGCTGTTTCTCCTTGCATCCAGTCAAAATGCTAAATGAGGCTAAGTCGCTGCTGGCTGTAGCTTCATGTTTACTGTACGGTGGAAATGATCTTCTCAAAGAAAGCAAAGAAGTGTGTTTCCACAAAGGTTGAACTACTGCTATAAGTCATTGGTAAAGTATTGCCTTGCCTGAAACAGGGGAACTCAGTGGCCGCAGACTCTGGCTGGCCCTCCTCTCTGACCATCACCTTATCAAGGAACCAACCACAGCCTCCACCGCGGCCATCGTGACCTACTCGGACCCTGCGCACCTGGCCCAAGGTCACTGACTCAATGAGAAACTCATCATGCTGAGGGAAGACAGAGAGACAGTTGGGTAAAGATGCTTACAGTCTATTTTCCAAACAATATTTATCTATTTGTGTTAATTTCTATTTAATAATGCACTCACGTTCCCCTTTTCAAATTTGTTGACATTGTTTTTGCTCATAAACATGAGTCGCTCCCCTGTGTCACCCAGGTCACCAATAACATTTAGGAAGACACTGGCATCGGTGCCACTGCCACTGACGTTGCCAGTGCAGATGGTGACACGATACTTTATCACTAAACAGGAAACAGAGAAGGATACATATTATACAAAGCAGCATTCACTCAGGCACTATACTGTCCTGATATTTAAAAAATACTTGACACTATTGACTGTGAATAGCTAGTTTGTGTGTACAGTATGTCTTCAATGCTTGTCTTACAGGGCAGCGGCTCCTCAATGAGTGCTCCTGTAGCTGGAAGTTCTCTGATAATCTCATTGTCATCTTCATTGATGTCCAGCCAACGGCCACATTCAAAAGAATATTTCTCCATGGTAAGGGTCTTGAGCAAAGTGACCTGCAGAAAATCACCATCAGAGCATAACATATATCTTAATCTGCATCTCTGGTCTATGATCTTCTCTTTACACAAATAAAGACTGTAGCAATGTCATTAAAATGTGTTTATCAGAACAATTAGAGTCTTCAGCTGTGCTAGCAGCTATTTCAAGCTGAACTTTGAGACAGCAGAGCTTAAACGCTCATATCAGCAAGCTAAGATGCTTCCAAGAACAATGTTAATGTGTTGGTTTTTAACAGGCATAATGTTTGCCCTGATAACCTTTTTAGTTAAGTGCCATGACATGGTAACATCTGTCAATTAGCGCAGCTGTCGCTAATGGGAATGTGATTGATTATGCAGGTATTAAACTAAAACATATGTGACAAATAAAAATAGTTTGGTGGTCCTAAATTGGAAAATGAAAAATTATTATTTATTTTGAGAGGTTTTACTTAAAATGTTTATGACGCTAAAGAAATGGCAGGGAATAACAAAAGATCATTCAAATTCATCCTTTGGGCAACATAAATATCTGTGCCAAATTTAAGGTCAAACCGTCCTATAATTGCTGAGATATTTCTATCTGGACCAATGTGATCAACTGATCCACCAGCATTGCCATTCACAGTGAGAAAACTGGGCTTTTGTCCGAGGAATAATGTGAATTGCAGCATGATTCACCGATAGTCTCAAGATTAAACTCTAAATCAGTGCCTAACTCACTGCCCAGAGCTGTCACTGTATAACAGAATTAAGTGCTCACACTGACATATCAGACAGGCAGAGCAAGAGTTTCACCTTCGCTAAATGCCAGCCAGAAAATGGATGCCTCTTCTCGTGCCAGATCCGCAGTTTCCGCAGCCTTCCTATGTCTGGCATCTCAATCTACAGGGATCCCAGAAATGTAAAATAGCAATACATACTTGAAATAAGATTCCTTAGCGTGGATCAGTATGAAAAATGTTATGAAGTCAGTTTAGCAGATAATCCCATGCTTACAATGAATTTATCAAGTTGGGCCTGTTCAAAACTGTCTGAGTTGTTTTCCAGTTTGATCTCATCAGACTTGCCCCTCTCTCCATAGATCTGCAGAAACACCTGGGCATCTGTGCCAGCACCTTTCACATCTGATGTCCAAATCCACAGGGACCATGGGTACTCTGGAGTCAAAAAAGAAAAGCTGTGATACCAAGGTAGGCTGTTCTTAATTGGGAGTTACCTTTTATCAGATTCATGGAATACTTAAATAAATAAATGAGATTTGAATTGTTAACATGTGTGATTATGTATGAATATGTTGTTCTTTCATTGAGTAAAGGCCACCCACTTTTCTGTTTTTTCTGCCTGAGAGAGACCATTTCATACAGCTCCCTCTCAATCAGTCCATCCCCCTCATCCTCATCCAACCACATCCCACACGGAAATGTCTGCTCAATGCCTGTGAACGGACAGTATATCACCACCTGGAAGGGAAATGGGAGCTTGAAGAATGAATGACACTCTGAGAATCACTCTGTAACCAATAAGGAACACGTTGTACCTTTTCGCAGTACCATCCGGCGCCAACAGCACCATTGTCGTGCCCGATGGTGACCCTGCTGAGTGGGCTGATGAGTTCGCAAATCTCCACGTTGAAAATGTCAATGAGACCACGCTCGAAAGCACCGCCTTCAAGGAAAACTTTGCCGCTGTTTTTTATGCCCTTGGCGCCGTGCATAACCATGTGGATCTTAGAGTTGGTCCCTGCGCCTCTCACATCTCCAGTCATCACTTGCACATTGTAAACGATTGCTAAGTAGATCCAGAAAAATACATAAAACATTGCCTATTTAACACTGAAATAGAACATGGTGTATCATTATCGCCTGCATCCATTTATTAAACTTACAATAACAACATATTTGGCTGAAAGTGTTGACTTTGACATCGAAATACCTAATAATGGTATTCATGGAAATACAAAAAGGTGGGACTGTATTAACATTTGCAGGTCATAAAAGGATGTCGAATTCTACTCTCTATTGCACACTGAAATTACAAGTCAGTAAACCGCCTCCATGGGAAACATCCTCGAAATACTTGGCATGCCATACATATAAGTCTAAAAGTCGTATTATCATTCTTTGTAAATTAGAAAATTCTGCACAATATTTTAGATTACATTCACAATTTCACCATTTTTTAGCTAAATTTTAAATATACTTAGCTTGTTTTGTTCTCACCCATTGGCTGCAGGGATCCAACCAGCACATCTCTCTGTATTTTGCCGTCATCTTCGTCCATGGCAAACCAGCGGTTAACTGGGAATTCATATACTTCTTTATTCCCCATGTCATCTATTACCACCTGTGGAGTAACATTATAAAATAAGATTATTTATTAATCGTGAAGGAAATTCTAGACACATCTGTAAAGACTACACATGTATGTGTTGGCTGTACATGCCTTATCTAGAAACCACCCAGCTGATGAACCCCTGTTGTTGTGGCCGATGGTGATTTTCCTCAGCCTCCCCAGGTTGGGAGCCTCTATCGTAAACTTGTCCTCTGACCCACGTTCAAAGTTGTCTTTGTCGCTGTCCAGTCTTCTCTCCCCTTTCATAATAAACAAATTGTTTTGGTATGAGAATCACTCCTTGAAATTACAGTGGGGACATGGCTTCAGTTGTTATCAGTGAAAATGGCTTAAAATAACAGCTGTAAAAAGCGATAAATTAGAGTCACCAGTGGATTATTTTATCAATAGGAACTTAATCACCAACTATTCCATTTATCAAGCAAAAATTCGAAACATTTGGTGATTCCAGCTTCGTAAGTGTGAGGATTTAACACTTTTCTGTTTGTATAATTGTAAATTTACTATCTTTTGAAACAGGGATAAGCATTTTTTTTCTAATTGTATGATAATACATTACTTTGTACATCAAGCAACTAATCAATAATGACAAATACCTTTTGTTTCCACCTTACCTGTGTCACCATTTTCTCCAAAGATATTCAGAAAGACGTCAGCATCAGTTCCACTTCCCTTCATATCAGCAGTGAACACACTCACAATGTATTTATTCACTGCAAAACATGGGACATAAATAACACACTGTAGTAACTAGCTGATTGCACTATGTAATGATAATATGGGCTTGTCTGTTCTCATTAGGAAGGTTCTTTGCTAATCCTCACTGAGATGGCTTTCAGGTTAAATATTCATACCAGTGTGTGTGTCTGTGTCTTCATTACTGCCATATTGCTCTGGCCACTCCCTTACAGCACAGTCCTGCCATCTTTACCTGAGACTTGGCTTCACAATGTTCTGCTTGATTGACTGCAGGTGCTAGGATGTTAGATCACATTGCAGCAGAGGACACATGGGCAGGTTTACCTGAGGATTACACTCTGATGGAGTTCAATTACAACCTGAAACAGTAGGAAGATCTGTAGGCTATCAAACACTGTTGTGTACAACTGGCCAGACACGTAGTGCTAACACTGTTGGTTTTATTAAGAAATAAATTTCAACTCAGTGGTGATGTCTAGATTTAAAAATATATGTTTCTATTTTGATCAACTCCTTCAGTTAGCAGAGAATTGCAAGAAAACTGAACATGACTTTGCATTTTTAAATCAGAGTTGTTGTTTTTTAAATATTTAACATTAGTATCAAAATGGTGCTGTGAAGGCAGTGAGACAGTATTAGTATAGGAGCTCTGTCTGATTAGTTGTGAGCTGTTAGCTCTCAAGGCATATGTGTGTATAATTGGCTTGTTAGAGCCTGATATGTAACAACAACCCGAAATGTAACAACGACCCGAATTGTTATAAAAAAAAATGTAATAAAACCCGAAATGTAATAACTGGTCGATAATGTAACAATTCAGGTCGTTGTTACATTTCGGGTCATTGTTACATATCGGGTTCTAACACGGCCGCTGGCCGCGTTTGCGGAGTGTGCCGCTGGTGAGGGGTTAGTTTATTGGATAAATGATTGGTGCCAAGGATTTGTGGCCAAATATGGCGGGTGGCTGTTCGTGAGGGGGCCGCAAAATAGGGGGACCACTGTATATATGGCATGCAAAAGTTTGGGAACCCCTGGTCAAAATTTCTGTTTTTGTGAACAATTAAACAAGTAGAAGATGAAATAATTTCCAAAAACCACGAAGTTACAGTCAAATATTGAAAAGAGTGTTTCATGTTTTTCCACAATTATGCCTCCTGTACATCGTCTTATTATCTTCTGGGAGACGCCTGTGACCTAACCCTAACCCTGTGACCTAACCCTAACCCTGTGTCATTTCCAATCAAGAAAAAACTAGCTGGTTAAA
>OMNN01074563.1:0-16513 GCA_900302755.1 Chromis chromis | reverse complement strand
CACTGCGGACTGGCGCTACCCGCCCTTTTTCACTCAGGAACCTGACACGCTTGGATAGGCTGTATCTGAGGCAGCGGGGGTTTAGAAAGCTGCTTACACAAACACACACATATTCACACACACAAACACACACAAACACACACACACACACACACACACACACACACACACACACACACACACACACACACACACACACTTTGTCCTTTTCAATCGAATTGGCCCACGAGACCCTACACTGCTTGAAACGCAGGCATCTCAGGGGAGCTACTTGGCTTGGAGTCTTGATTCATCATCAAATTCCTCAGCATGCAGTCTTGAGTCACACAGAAAACCCCCAACTAGACATTCTAATCATTTTACTAAATTAAATTTAATCAACATGCATTTGTTTACTAGCAAAAATTCACTCAGTCGTGACAGTGACAATATTAAAAATATAAATACAGTAACAATAGTTGTGACTGTATTCAGCAGGGCAGTTCTGGGCTATAAGTGGCTTTCTGCAGGGCATGAAAGGACATTATCTGTATATCATCCCCCTGGTTGCAGCAACATGATTAATTGGTTGTTAAACAGTCGCAGTCACCATCCAGTTCGTGTGACAAAGTGTGTAGTATCAAGACTAGACTTAAAACAGGGGTACTCCAAGCAAAGAAAATCAATCTTCACATTACTAACAGCAAGTTGTCAGCCACATCAAAGTCGCTTGCCAGACTTCTTATCTCCAACCAACAGCTAGTATCAGTCACTCTGCTGGTCGATTAATCCCAAAAATAAAAACAGAAAAATCTTTCTTACATGTGTCTCTGCAAGGCACAGCATCAAAGGCTCTCTAAACCTAACAGCTGCATAAGTTTCAGTTTAGCTCTGCCAGAAACTCACCGGCAATCCTGAGGATTCATCCACACCAAGTCAATTTAGTGCCAAACTGGCGCATCTCACCTTTCATGATTTTTCTGCAATTAACAGCTGTCTTTGTGCAGATTTGTGGTAATGGTTAAAGTTACATGATGGCATGACAGTGTGGAATTTGGAAAGTGTTGCTAATCAACAGACAATTATCACCAAACTCAACAATACACTTTCAGCTTTGGGTTTTACTGCTCGAATTTTTGTTTATTCTCACAGCTTTCATTAACCATATTTTCAGCTGCAGGAGTCAGTGTTTTGTTTTTAAGCAAGCCCCGTACACTATCTGCCTAGCTGGTGAATGTCATGTTCAACACAACATCTGTCTATAGAGATACCATGTACAGTCATGTGAAAAAATTAGGACACCCCATCAAATATTCAATTCTTTATTAAGAAACATTCACTTTCCAGTGTCTAATCTTGTTTTTATTTATCTCTGGAAAAGGAAGTGATTGAATTGCAGGTAAACAACAAAAATTAGCCTTGTTTTACTCATTAAACATATCAACAAAAATGCATATTCTAACTGAGGAAAAAGTTAGGACACCCTACCCCCTAATAGCTAGTGTTACCCCCTTTGGCTGAACCAACTTCAGTGAGACGCTTCTTGTAGCCATCTACCAGTCTCTGACATCAGTCTGAGGAAAGTTTGCCCCACTCCTCAACGCAGAATTCTTTCAGCTGTGAGATGTTTGAGGGGTTTCTTCATGTACAGTCCGTTTCTAGTCACCCTACAGCATCTCAATGGGATTAAGATCTGGGCTTTGACTCTGCCATTCCAGGACTCTCCTTTTTTTTTTTTTTTTAACGTGTATTTTTCAGTTTTAATTATTACCTCCACCAAGCGGAGGTTATGTTTTTGCCGATGTTTATGTTTGTTTGTTTGTTTGTTTTTTGTTAGGAAGATAACTAATGGGACATGGAACAGGTGATTCAGTTTTGGTGATGTTCCATATTTTTTAACTTTCCCATTGTTCTTCAACTTATCATGTCTCAGTTTTCTTAACATTTTATTTGTAACTACATCTTAATTCACCATTTGTACTATACAGTGTATATAGTGTAGATATGATACTGTATTACAGTGTTGTGTTTTTGTTTTTAACAGTGGCTTCCCCTAATATCCACCCTGACCAATCCCCTCCTCCTTGTGGAAAATGTTTGTATGGGCACAAATGAAAAATGTAAGCAGTTAAACATCTATAGTATGTAGAGCCACTATTTTTTATGATTTAGTAAAACTTGTGGGGAAAATGCTGTATGCACTGATTCCAGGTTTTTACTTTATTTTGTAAAATAATAAATTTATTAAACTGCAAACAAGACCTTTTTGAGAAGAAAGAGGAAGAAACCTTTATTTGTCACGAATACATTTTTACAGCATTGTGAAATGTTGTTTTTGCATATCCCATTTGGGGTCAGAGCGCAGAGACAGCCATGGTATGGCGCCCCTGGAGCAGGAAGGGTTAAGGGCCTTGGGGGTTTGATCCTCTGACCTTCTGATCAGTAGCCCAGAGACTTAACTGTTGTTAAAGTGGTTGTGCTCTTTCTAGGAGGTGCAGAACTTATAGACTAAATAGCAGTAAAAAATTAGCCCACAGTGAGTAAAAATTTGACAGGAGCAGAAAAAAAGAGTTCATTGTTTGTCTAAAATGTATCGCATTCTCTTATTTGAAAACAGACATAATTTTTCTATGATCAATAAACATATTTCTACATTTCAGTACATTTTCAGTCCAAAATTCAGTAGAAGTACAGTTATCTTTTCTGGCTGTATTACTTTCAAAAAGAAAGGGACTAAATTAATTACTTTGCTGTCACTTTGCGAGTTAAAATGATTTTTGTCACAAATTCAAGAAAATTTTGTCAAAGTTTATCTATTTGGCGAAGACACAAAAAAAATATTAAAAGTCATGTAAACAACTTGTAGATTCTAGTAAACAAGCTGTACATCTTTTGAAAGCATCTGCTTAAGGCCACAAAACTATTGACTTGGGAGTGAAAATAATTGCGAGGGGGAAAAAAAATCTGTGGCAAGCAAGAAAGCCCAAGGTTACCGCTCCACTTTTAATAATTTGGTGGATTCACTGTAAATAGAGCTAAATACCACAGTGGAGAAAGACAGGCATGTGTCAGGGGGAATGAAGGGTGGGTGAGGAGGGGGAGTCGGTCGGTGTATAAGTGAAAGACAGAAAAAGGGAGAGAACGGAAAGACAGATAGGAGGAAACTGACAGTCTGACTGACAGAAGGAGAGAGCAATGAAGTGAGTGACAGAGGAGAGGCTGAGACAGGCGAAAGTGGGCACGGGAGAGGAAAACATAAGCAGACATAATGGACGTAAACAGGGAGTGAGGAATAGCAGAGGGGTTGCAATCAGCAATCATTAAATGGTGCCACTGAATTTAGCAGTGTGAAATTTGATTCTGTTGTCAAAGGCAATCTGTTTGATGTTCTCCCCTTTATTGGTTCATTTCTCAAGACATACAGTTTCAGGGGATTCAATAACAACATCAGCATTTAGCTTTGTTATTGTTTGGTCTCAGTAGGCTACAGATACATTCCAAGTTAAAGCAGAGTATAGTGGCTCTCATTTATTATTTACAAGATGCAGCATTTATGTGCTGTTAGAAGTCATAAAAAGCTGTTTATACTGTATTCATTATGTAACATGAAGAGCTGAGTATTGCACCTCAACACTTTTTGTTAACTGAAAAGTGTCTCCAGCGCTAAGTATCAAAAACTGTCGAGTGTGCAAAGTTTCCAAAGAATAGGTAGTCAGATTCTGAGTATTCAAACTGAAAACAGAAGTACCGGTTATGCAGTGAAATACCATCCAGCTGGTTCGGTTTGAAGTTGTCAAGTCAGCAACCATCTTTTGTTGCTACTATCGTGAAGTAAATAGAAATATTTAATTTGTGTTGCAAAATAATCTATTAGAAGTGTGATTGGCCAACACAGCCCTCTGCATCAGTCATCTATTGTGTAAGCCTACATATTGTTTACACTGCTGAGATACCTTGTCATTCTGATTAGATATTTCCTACTAAAACTCTCTGATCCCCAAGCATCTTCTGTGAGTTTTGTTTGGTTTTACTTCTGTCACATTTCTACTCAGTGTGGGTTCATTTTTCACTGCAATATTAAGTTCTGTGCCTCTATGGTAACAGCACAACCATGGCTAGAAGGAGAAAAAACTCAAAAATGTTTTCTTTGCAGTATGACACAGTTATAATGCCATAAATCATAAAAAAAAAAAAACTGGAAAAAAACAAAACAACAAAAGTTAAATTCCTTTTCCACAGGTGTCACCAATAGCAGAGAAAAAAAGGTGGCTCTATACGGCAGATATTTTAGAACTTTCACTTTTAATTTGTTCCCGTATACTGCTGCTGTATTAAGTGTAAACACAGTAAACACTGTAAACACAGCCTGCAGTTCAGCCGAAAAGTCCCTGAATTTTTGTTATTTGACAAGAGTGACTATGACTTCTAAGTTGTTTTTTTTGTACATTTTTAATTAGACATGTAGAGTAAAGTGGTTTCAGGTTACAAGGTTACAGTTTCATTTAGCAGACGCTTTTATCCAAAGTGACGTACATAGGCAAGTAGGCAGGGCATACCTGCACCCTGACTGGGATTTGAACCACCGATCTCCCATGCCAAGGTCTGAGGTGCTAGTCACTGAGCTATCCAGCTGCTACTGTTCGGTTTCAACGAAATATCACGATTTTAGGCCCATATTTGATTAGGTTTTCCAATTTAACAACATGTCACAGATGAGTAGTTCAAGGGTTGTTGGAATCCTGAAAGTCCAACTATTTATTGCTGCTTTTATTTATTTGTATTATTTATTTATTTATTTTTAAAAGATAACGTGCCTTTCAAACCTGCAAAAAGGTTTTGGAGTTCAGCGGTTTAAAAGAGTAACCTGTAACATTGAAGGCTTCACACAACTGTACTGTTATTTAGCTAAGTAGAAAAAATTCTCACTGGCAGGTTTTGTAAAGGGCAGTCTTTCTTTTCATATTAAAGCCCAGGCAGGACATTGGCACCAGTCTTATAGAGTTTCAAGCAATCCCAAGCCTTAGTAATGATGAGCCAAAAGAGGCCAACAGTTTCAGAACAAGGTGCACAAAGTTGTACCTTTTTGTACAGCCCAACCACTGAAGGGTTTTTTTTTCTTCCAGAGAGTGCGCATGACACAGAAGCTGCTCAAAGAGTCTGCTCACTCTGGCTTGGATGTGTGCTCTTGTCCGTATATTTGTGTATGTGTGTGTGTGTGTTTCCTGCAGTGTGACAGAAAGGCTGGCAGGTCTGCAGACAGAGGTTTGACAGGCGTTTAATGAGGAAGCTCTCACAGGACACAGGCTTTGCACAAGTAACACACACACACAGACTTGCACACAGTGAGCAGTGGAAAAGGAGGCACCTTTATTTGGCAGCAAAAAATACCTCAAACCAATTACAATGTGCTTACAATATACTTGCTTTAATTACACTGAGACTGCACTCTGATATGCTCAGATTAGCTATTAAAACAAGGAATAAAATGAACCGGCACATTTTCAAACTGCCAAGCCAGTGATGCGTGTTGGCTGTTTGTTAGAAATTGCTTTGTAGAAGCTTAGCGATAGATAACCCCTCTTCAATAGAAAATTCTAGGTTACATTCGAGGAGGGTAGTTTCACATCTGACCAGGCATTAGTGAGGAGGCCGATGCTCTGAGCTGGAGTGAAGGTGAAGGCTAATTTCCCTTTCGTCCAGTCCAACAAGCTCCAGGTTGCCTCAGTTGTTGAGCTGACAAGTGGCTAAGTCATTCTGCTACCTGTCCACTGCGAACCTAACAGCACCCTGATGGGAGGGGGCTCCGGGGCGAGGGGAGGTGAAGAGGAGGTGGATGTGTAGCAGCGCCATATGGAGAACAGAGACATAATCAGCAACTACATCTGCTGGCTGGGACTCAGAGGGGCAACAGAACGAAACTCTGTTTAATAAAGTATCACTGCACTTATGGGCCTTGGAACGGACGTTAACATTTACGGCAATTTATCAGGGATGTTTGAAGTCACTCATTTACATTAACACACGTTGACCTGGCCATCAATTAGTATACAACACATGCTTGGCAGAAAGACCCAACTGTCCTTGAAAACACTTAGCACTTTGGCCAAGTGGACAGCAGCCACTCAGTCTCAGTGAGCTGAATACAAGGTTTTGTGCAGCCAGAGGGAGAACAGTTCGCTTACTGTCAAAAAGTGGACATAGCTAATCAGTTTGGAGATCATCAGTTGTAGAAAACCAGCCAATAGCAGGACAGAGTCTGAAGCCTGGCTCGATGTGGCCTATTGCAAGCCAGAGAATTATGTTGGCCACTGAGCATTAGAGAACAGATGCTGTTGGAGACATTGTCCATCAGTCAGCAAGTGTGATGCCAAGGCTGGAACACCAGAGTGGAGTTGGCAGGGATGATGTTGCAGGGTGGCAGGAGATGGAGGAGGGCAGGTGGTAGTCTATTATGGCTACCTGATCCCCTTTCGAACCAAAAGGTTTATACGGGATTTGGGAGACCAGCTGTTGGCATTCAGAAAAAGGCAAATAAAAATCTCAGGGGAGAGAAAAGGGAGATGAGACACTGGAGATAAGCGAGGGAGAGTGTCAATGCCGCCCTCCCAACAAGCTCCATCCCCTACCGCCAGCTCATCCCGGGCTCAGCCCATGCAGCCAGATCTCTATTTGTGGTAGTAATGAGCCTGCATCAGGTCCCTGCGGTCAGAGCAGAAGCAGACCAGTGATAAAGATGAAGTGGGCTGCGGATCCCATGGTGCCTTTTAGGAGAGTGGAACATTGACCACGAGATCTCTATCTCATTGATCAGCCAGTCCAGACAGAAAAAAAGTTCCTGTCCTCCAGAGAGGCCCGTTTCTCACTCCACTGCCCTATTTCAGGGCAAATTTCTTAGAAAAAAAAGAAGATAGAAATGCTTTTAAACCCTCTGTTTGGCTACCAGCTTTGTTGGTATTATTGTAAGCTGTAGGGATAAAATAAAAAGCACTGATTTGATTTGGAGAGTTGTCTCAAACCACCGACCTCCTGATTATATGAAGTAACATTTTTACCAGTAAATATGGTTGTATATCCCTACTACAAGTCTATTTATGTCTATTAAAAACATTTTTGGTATTGTTAAATCCAAAACTTGCCAGAGGGAGCTTTGATTTGAGAAATGTTTTTTTTTTTTTTATCTTACAGTGGATTAATTCAGTTCTGGGAATGTGGCCAAAAGTTTGACTTACACCACCCAAACACAGAACAGCTCAACTTTACACAACAAAATTGGCAAACAGTTGTGCAACAAATCTTCAAGAACCAGGCCTTTGAGCAAAACGCAAACATGTTGATTGAGAGACAAAAGACTTTGAATGTTCTTGATGAGTTTCAGTTCACAGAGTGAAAATGTCGGTGCATTAATTCAGAGAGCAGCTGGTGGAAAGATGAGCAAAATCAGCTGCGTTGGGTATTGTCTTCTTCCACACAAGACAAAAACGCTGCGACTTGACACAGCTGACAGAGATAAAGAAACAAAGCGACGATGTAATACGGAGCAGAGTCGCTCTTCATACGGTTGATGACAACAATCACCTAAATTGAAATCCATTTTGTTTGCTGCTCACCTGGGAGTCACTCTGTTTTTCCTTGCTTTCATCTCAGTGATCAAATCACGAGACTGCTTCCTGACAAGATAGTGGATATGCACATGCCGGCTCTGCTGGTGTGGCCTTGACAAGACAGATCAATAGTGTTGTGAGAAAAGGGTCAGCAGAGGCGCAGACAACAGCTGTGCTCTTCTAATTATGATTACAAAGAGACAGAAAAAGCACCTGCGTTTTGTTTGCAAGCAGACTGAAACGAGGAATCCTATACTGAGTAACACCTCGCTTAAAAATCACAATCTCTAACCAAATGCACTTCGAGATATATTACTCTGTGAACGCCCACAGACAATCTTGACTTATGGTCTCATTATATATTATTCATAATTTTAATTAAATTACTATCTCATTATTAATGCATCTGTGCTATTTTATTCCCAACACTGTGCTTACTATAGTTTGTAAATACTCCTCCTGGGGGATCCCAAGGCATTCCCAGGCCAGATGAGATATATAATCACTCCAGCAAGTTCTGGGGTGACCCCAGGGTTTCCTCCTAGTTGGACTTGCTTGGAAAACATAAACTTAAAAATAAAAGATTTTTTGTGATGACTTATTTTATACAAACTGAAAAAAACTGGAACCAACATGTACAACATTTGCCAAGTGCCCACAGGTATTACCAATACTGGAAAAAAAATTGTGATTTTATATACTTCCGATATTTTATGACTTGGATACAAGCTTGGATTTTGTTGCGTTTTCTAACCAAACGGCACATCACAGATGAGTAGGCCAAGGACTGCTGGAAAGTTCAAAATCCAAAGATTCTGTATGTTTTTACAGTTAAAGTTAATGGTCTAATTTGTTGATTTTGTGAAGACAACATGCTTTTCAAACCTGCTGACATGTTTTGGGGCTCAGAGGGGCAAATAATTGTTTCCTTTTACTGTTACAGTCCATGTGAGGGACTTGACAGACTCAACGCTAACATTTTACAGCAATGACTGCAGCCCGACCAATAATGCCAGAAACGCCAAAGATATGATGGATAAATTATTGTTCTAGTATAATTAACCTAATGAAATCATTTATTACACTGACACTGTATCCTTATAGAAAATGTTGAAACTATATTAAATGGAACAGTCACAGACTGGCCATTAAGTAGCACTAGAAGTTTATAAACTCTAGTTTGAGGCAAACAGAAAAGCTCTTTAGAAGTCCAAGAAGGGAAATAAATGTAAGAGGGATGATGCAGCTCCGCTTCTGATACTTCCTCAGCTGAGCACCTGCCATTAAACCCTTTTAACTTTCACTTTTAAGTCTAATATTTAATTCCTAAAACTTTCCAACACAGAGAAATATTGCCACAAATACTCACAACTAAAATAGCAACTGAATCTTAACAGAAGTCTTCTTTTTTTTGGTGTAGCTTTCAAAAAACACACCAAAGGAAAAATTGGATACTTCTTTAGATCCTAATGAATTCCAGTGATGATATCAACTGCCGAGTGGAGAGAGTAAAAAACAGTAAATTCAAATGGATGAAAACTTGAGTCCTGGAACATGAAGTGGATTCAGTTTTGGGCTGACATGTATATTGTATTTCATACAGGAATCAAAAGCAAAGTTGTCCTATACTTGCATTTAGTTTTCTCTGTACAAATACAGGCTAAGATTGTCTACAAAATGGAGAAATCCAATTGAGATTCAACAGGCACCTTACTGCCCCTGAATAAGCAAGCTGCAGCTTAACTTTTCCCATTCATACTAAACACACCACAGTTATGTGGCTCCTCCAGCTGGGTGTGCTGTATTGAAGAAAATGCTGATCAGCTCTGTTTAATCAGATCAGAGTTGTGACCGGTAATGTGTCACTTGCTGCCAAAACAACACTGCTTGCAGCTGCGGATAGTTTTACATATAGTGGTTTTAAAGCCCAATTACAGTGGCGAGCTGGACCACAAGCTGACCCCACCAAAGCAGAACAAGACTGACACAGCAGAACTAATACCACTACGCAGCCAAACATGGAGATTCATTGTGAGACTGATGGAGGGTGATTAGGGAGAGGCAGAGAAACAGGCAGCTGGCTTCTTAATACTATCCCCTTCCTCTCTTTGTGTTAGTTTTCTGTGTCAGTTCTTGACATGCTAGTCATCTGTAGCGGCAATCCGACAAAAAGTTACGTAGAAGGGAAATAAAGGGCGGGAAAGCGACAGATGGAGGGGATGAAATGAAAAGATACCGAATAAAAGGAGACAGAAGAGAAAAAGAAAGAGGTGGTAATAAGGACAAGAAAGTGGCGAGAGCTGAGGCTCGCCAAGAGCAGTAATAGCAGATATTAAAGGTGGGACAAAGGCAGAGAGGCGAAAATTGGTTAAAACTGTGATACAGTGAAAGGAAAGAAGAAAAATGAAGAAGTGGGGCGTTGAGTGAGAGAAGAACAGTGTGACTAAAAACAGCTAAGGACAAAGGTATTGGTAAAAAAATAAAGATTGTTCACTGAATCTGTGTCAAGATTGTCTTCACTTGGTTTATGAAATAAAAACGGGCTGGGCTTTTCAGCACTGAAAATAAGAACAATCAGGCAACAGACTCTTCTCTCTAGAGTTTGACAGGTCTTGTTGAATTCTCAACTCCTCCATCAAGACCCAACACACCAAATATAAGCTCTCCAACTTTGTGCCAGAGTGATTGGATGAAATAGTTATTTGCTGTGGCAACACAGTGTACCAGTCTTGCTGATACTACAGGCTAGCTGGTGTGGTGGTGCAAGGAGCAGCAGTGGAACCAGGATATTGACTGATGCAACTGATATCTAAGATTGTCAGTCATCCGAGTCAGAATGATCCTAAGAGCTTCAGCAGAAGGCAACTGGACTTCTCTTTTTGGCTCTTGACGTTTCACCTCTCATACCAGAGGCTTCTTCAGTTCTAACTGACTGATGGGGAGGCCCAGATATATGTTGTCACCACCAACCCTTGTGGTTAATGTCTCACTAATGTCCCAAGACTCATACGCCTCAAAGTATGAATGGTGCCTGATAAACTGTTTCATAGACCACCTCTTCTGTTTAGAGAAGGCTGCTGCAGTTTAACATAGATGGCTTCTTTCACTCCTCTCTCACACCACCTGTCTTCTATGTCCAGAATGTGAAAACTGCTGTTCTCAAAGGAGTATTTCTTATCCTTTAGATGTAGGTGGACTGCTGAGTCCTGTCCCAAGGAGCTGACTCTCTTGTGTTGTGCCATGTGCTTGTGGAGCGGTTGTTTAGCCTCATCTATATATAGCTCGGTGTTTTGTCCCTGGGGTGAACCAGGTGTTGTCTCGCTGTGTTGCTGGATCTAAAGAGAACCAGGATATTGTGCTTGAAGAAAATCCTTCTAAGGGGTGTACTTAGGGCATGTGAAGAGAACTGAGCTATTGCCATGTCAACTGAGCAAACAAAGTCTGCTGAAGAAACTCTAAAATCACTAGAAAAAAAAGCTGAAAAAGTGCACCTTGAAGTAAGATTTTTTTTTGGAGGTTAAAACATGTAGTTGATTTATATTGCCAGGTTGAGAAAAAAGAGATGCCGTCCTCATCCATAGTCTAAGCTGTTTGATTAACAGATGGTTGTTTTAGACACACTGTTGAAGAGAACACCTCCAGCAAAATAAAGTTACTCTAAAGCTGCTAAAACTTTTAAGACAGCCACAGCTAAGATTAAAAGAAAACTACATAACGCAATGATGTGTAACACTGCATGAAATGTGTGACTAATGGCATTATCAACTAATCTGAAATCAAAGGACTTATTCGGTGGCAGCAATTTATTCTTTAATTATTTACAACACAATAAAGAGATGGAGTGTTTTGTTTCACAGTAGAAGTTTATATTATCATGGAAACTAGATGATAATTAAACACCAATATCCATACACGTTTTATTTGACAAAACTGTGATCAGAACATTCTTGCAATCTTGACACACGTTCAAATTAGTTTCAATCAAATGGTTGTTACAGTAACAACAAAGCATGGTCATCGAGGTAAAAACTACCGCCCACTGTGTATTGCAGAGCTGGTGCAATATTTAGATGATATTAGTGTGCACCTGTGTGAGAGGAAAGCTAAGTAGAAGTTGGCTGTACATGAACAGGAAATGTGGTTTGCTGGCTTTGCTACTATGACCAACTGTGGTGCAACATCTGGAAGGGAGACAGTCTAAAGTGAGCAGAGCTACCGTGTAAAACGGTCTCTGGCCAGAGAGGATTTGCTGGGTTGGCGAGCTGGCTTATCAAGTGACAAAAAGCAATTCCACACCATGTGTAGGGCTGAGCTGCTGGACAACTCACCCATTTAAATCAGTTTGGACAGCTCTACACTCACTAAACACTAACACAGCGGGATGACTATCTGGACCTGTAAGCGGAAAAATGAATGAACGCACTCAGATTTATGCCCGGTATTCAGTGAGTGAGTTTCTTATGAATGCTCCACAATAATGACACAAATGAAGCACTGGACCTGTAAAATCTTTTTCTCCGAAAAGCAAGGAGAAAGGTTTTCAAATTTGTTTAATAGCCATTCACGGGCAATCAACTATGCTGCAGCTTTGTGTGATGGTCCTGTTCAACAATTGCTCCTGTCTGGCCATGTGGAGGAATCCCGGAGCGAAGTTCATTTGCCTACTAATAAGGTAATCTTGAAAAATACGTTTGACTCTGAACAATCTTGGTCTCAGAAAAGAAAGGAACAGATTCATTTTTACAGGGACTGAATGAGTTTTCCAGTGTCGCCTCAACACAAGCACTTACAATGCAGCAAAGCACTGTATCACAGGAGGCAGGAGAGAGAAAACAGGCAGAAAATGAGATGGGGAGAGGTTCTGCAACAGAGTGAGGGAAAGATAAAGACACTTTAAAAGCACACCTAATCTCGTACTTTAACATCTGCACATAAATGGCATTCAAGTTGCAAGCAATTTTCTGATTATTTAAAACATTCCCTGATACTGGGTGGCTGCATTAAAGTGTGTATTTTGTGTGTATATGTGTGTAGGAAAGCATAAATCTCTCATTATTGCCTATTTTCAGGGCTTGAGCTATACAAGTGACCCCCAACCTCAATCCAGCGCACTCTTTGTTTGCCCAGCAGACCTCAGGTTCACCTATAAATCCAACCTGAGCACCACCTTACTGAAACGCACTTGTATAATCTCTCTCTATTTCTACAAGCAGATGGCTTTGCAAGCTCAATGCAACCCCTGCCTGGACACCAGACATAACATTAATATTCATGACTACTTCTGACATATGTTTGAATCATAAAGGAATATGTTTCCTCGCTTTAGCAGACACGTGGATATGGCACATTTCATCCTTTATGGTAGAGGAAAAAAGTTGGGTATAAAAACGAGGAGTGAGAGCAGTTAAACTGAGTTGAAGGTGGCTAAAAGCAGTGGCCTACAAACTGAATTCAGGTGGAATAGTGGACATATGAAATTTTAATCACTGACATTTCCTCAATTTAGTTTGAAAGCTTCCTATGGCTAATGGCTAAATGACCTTAAACCAAAGCCTTGTATGAAAATAACAGTGCAAGAGGGGGATTGTAAATGGAGCCTTGGGAAAATCTAAGAGGGAAGTAAAAAGTCCTTAAGTCTATCTCTTCATATCTAAGTTACCACTTACAATGTGGTATAATGTGCGTAGTATATATAAGACTCAGACTTCTTATCCTTGAGTTTCCTTCACAGGAAACAAAGTACAGCACAAAAACTGCATAGCACACTCCTGTTTTTATATTTGGCTGCAGCAGCCAGCAGATAAGTACTTGTAAAGCAGCAGGAACCTCTCATCCAAAGCCCCAGTTAATGTTTCTCATTAGTGGATATTAATCTGCCCTTCTTTGAAATTCTGACCCCAAGGTTTGCTTGTCACATCACCAAAGATGGAAACAAACTACCACACAGTCAATCCCCTCTCTGCAGTGGCTGTTTTTCTATTAGTCACTATTAGTGTGAAACCCAGATGGGCTCAGTTCCACTCCTCTGTCTCTACAGTGGAAGTGGCCACTGCAGCAGCAGGGGAACACGGGGAGTGATTGATAGAGACCGGTAGATGATGTGCTGATCACCTAGTGGGGTCTGTCAGCTGCAATATTGCTGCTGGTGTCCCGGGCAACCAGCCGTTGGGAGTGCCAGCATATGTGGCCTTATGCACACAGTGAGGGATTAGCTGGTCAGAGGGAGGTATGTACAGTGGCAGGTGAAGACAGACACACACATGTTCTTCTCTACAGCTGCTATGGTTCAGGGTGACCTGTTTTCAATTTCCATAAAACAAATACAGTGTCGCTGACGATGATTACATGACAATATTAGTTAGGGATGTGACAAATATTATAGAGCTGCCCCAATTAGTTGGCAGAATCATGACGTAGTTGCTGAAAATGTGTCAACATCTTCAACATCAACATATTTAATCAACGCATGTAATGTTTTTCTTCAGCATAATTGTCCATGCATCATGACACCAGTCGTCTTTAGCTCCTGTCACCAGTCAGCTGCAGTCAGCGCTGTGGATTAAACAATGGTGGTGGCAGCAGCAAAGTCCAACTCGGCAAAATGGAAAAGTTTCCAAGGCTTCGAGAGTCTGGTAGTATTTCAAATGATCACAGAACTCAAAGGTGGTTTGTACACTGTGCAGTTTGTATAGTGTACCACAGCAACACATCACAATGCACAAGCACTTGAACAGAAACTCAGGCGCATGGAGGCACTTTCCAACTGTTTGCTTCTCTCTGTGCTCACATATACTGTATTTTAATACTGCAAAATTCACAATAAAGCTGTTCTTATTTACATATATTTCTGTTTCCCTTGTCAGACAATGGAACAAGTATGAAATAGTGACTGAAATGTGGCCCATTAAGACTATATGTTGACCAAGCTGCTTCTCTGCACTGCTAAAATCCTAATGTAACAACACTGTCTGACAAACTCACCATACACCGGTTTAAGATGACTGCTGTGCTTTGAATTCAACTATATTTTTATAGAATTTGGAGCTACTAACAAAGTCAGAGAATCAAATACGAGGGTTTGACAGAAACTTTGATTTCTTTTCGTGTTGCACTACTGACTAAAATAATGAGCCCTCTTTTTTGTTTATTTTTATCATGTTGGAGTTTCAAGCTTAACTTTTAACAGTTTTGCAATTCAAAAACTCAAGTTGTGTAGTTTAATGAAACAATCATCTTGTTTTATTGGAGAAAAAAAAACTAATTTAGATTGGCTGATTGATCAGTAAAATATCTGACAGGAAATAGTCGCTGGTGGCAGCCTTAAAATGTTCTGTGTATTATAATCAGTGATGGGAGTAACGCCGTTAAAATAAACGCTGTTACTAACGTCGTTACTTTTTTTCAGTAACGGGTAATCTAACTAATTACTATTTCCAGCGTTACAACGCCGTTATCGTTACGGACAATTAAATTGGGTGCGTTATAAACTAAAGCTACTCATTGAAGTTTTGTCATCCGACTTTGCTCTCAGCCGCAGGAGCTGCAAGACTGTTTTTTTCTTTGGTGAGGGAGGAGGCGGGACAACTGCACAAGTGATGATGATTGGTAGCGTAAGCTTTCACGCTAAACCAATCACAGGCAGTGTTCCGTTTACACACAAACCACACACGTATACAGCGGTCCCACACAGTCAGACTAGCAAAGGTAAAGCTGCAGCGAGTCTGAAGGGAAAGTTGGCGTTTTCAAAATGGAAGTACAGACACTACTTTATTCTCCTTGAGGTAAAAGGCAAGAACGTACATGTGAAGTGTTCATTATGTCCCGGAGCGAAGTGTTTGTCCACGTCCGTTGTAAGCAACTCTAATCTAATGAAGCATCTGTCAACGGCACACGCTTCTACACAACTAGTGGGGCTTGTAGTAACTAGTGGCTGTAGTAACTAGTGGCTTAAACCTGCTTAGAAAAGAAAATCCAAATTCTTAGACATATTTAAACTTTAAAAAAGTAACGCAATAGTTACTTTCCCTGGTAATTAATTACTTTTATAGTGGAGTAATTCGGTTACTAAATCAGTTACTTTTTGGGAGAAGTAAGTAGTAACTATAACTAATTACTTTTAAAAAGTAATGTGCCCAACACTGATTATAGATTCTATACTTTTCACTTTCACTATATATTACATGTGATAGGTTACTGAGGCAACTATTATATACACAAGTATTGTTGATTCCATTAGGCACGTCATTTAAGAATTTGTTCATTTGCTTTTTTTGACCCATTTTTATGAAATCAAATGAACATCTATGGCTGCTTTATGAAATGGCTCCGGTCCAAAAATGTAGATCTGTTTTGTTCACAAAGCTCCTGATCGTGTTGTGCAACACAAGGACTCTTGTTGGTTTTATTCTGCTGCTACTTATTTCCTCCTCTCCTCCTGAGCAGTCCTCAGAGGAGTGCTGTAGAATATTTGGCTGCCAAGCATAGAATAAAGGTTTACATTATTTCCCAAAGCATTGTTGTTTTCTCTGCTGTGCCACTAGATGAGTCTGACTTATAGTAGTGAAAGATTTGTGCTGCTCATTTCATCAAGGATGACTCTGGCTTCATATCAACGCTCTCTCTCAGCAGGGAAACATTTTCTTGTTGTAAAATTTCCTAACACGATGAACCTTCAACACACTTAGGACTGAAAATATTTCAGTTACCTCAGCCCTATTCATGCAGGACTATCATTACCAGTGGCCCCATGTGATTGGTAGTAATAGCAGAGGTCGACATTGTTGTTACCTTCCATATTTTGCCTGAGGTTAAATTTTGTAAACTAAACGCACTCCATATAGCTATAGATCAATAAATATGATTAATATCTACTTTTTGATAAATTGCATTGGTTCTTTTCATAAATATAACAGTCTTCATACATAATTGTGCTT
>OMNN01074558.1:0-16620 GCA_900302755.1 Chromis chromis | reverse complement strand
ACCTAAAATTGAGCTGCTTGGCCATAATGACCAGCACTACTTTTGGAGGAATAAGGGGGAAGCTTGCAGGCCTGAGAACACCATCCCAACTTTGAAATACTGGGGCTGTAGCATCGTGTTGTGGGGGTGTTTTGCTACAGGAGGGACTGGTGCACTTCACTAAATAGATGGCATCATGAGGAAAGAACATTACGTGGAAATATTGAAGCAACATCTCAAGACATCAGCCAGGAAGTCAAAGCTTGGGTGCAAATGGGTCTTCCAAATGGATAATAACCGTATACATGCCACCAAATTAGTGACTTAGTGGCTTTAGAACAACAAAGTCAACCTTTTGGAGCAGCCATCACAAAGCCCTGATCTCAATCCTATAGAAAATTTGTGGGCAGAGCAGAAAAGACGTGTGTGAGCAAGGCGGCCTGCAAATCTGACTCAGTTCCACCAGTTCTGTCAGGAGGAATGGGCCAGAATTCCTGCAAACTACAGTGAGAAGCTTGAGGAAGGATACCCAATACGTTTGAACCATGTCATACAGTTTAAAGGCAATGTTACCAAATACTAAGGACATGTATGTAAACTTTTGACCTTGAAGAAAAGCATAAAAAATTCTCTAGAAAATTCTCTCTCTCATTATTTTGGCATTTAGCAAATAGAAATAATTTTGGTAATCCTAACTGATCTAAAACAGGAAAGGTTTAGTCTGATTTATTGTCAGACAGTGAGAAAAAAATGGTAATGTGTCTTTTTATGCAGTGTATGTAAACTTCTGGTTTCCACTGTATATCAGGCTACACATTTACGCATTTTCACTGATCCAAGTAATAGCATGCAATCAAAATTACTGCCAGCATTGAGACTGTTTTAGTCACTTTACTGCCTCGTACGTATTTGCTGACACTAACTAGTCAAGCTGCAATCTGCATTTATATCTGTCCAGACTCATAATATACATAGGGAGACTTTTAAGTGTGTAATTTTACTAGCAGAAGCAAAAAACTGTCACATTTCTTTTACATGTTTACATGTTTGGCCAATAAAGCAGATTCTGAAAGAACACAAAGTTGTAACCATGACACTTGACAATCCTTCAAATGGATGTTGAAGCAAAGAAGTTACAAATTCTAAATCATGGATGCACAAAAAAAATCTATACAACTACCACAGTTTCAAGGTGACCACCCAAAATCAGTGTCACCATTTCAGTATACAAGCAAATATGAAATACAGCTCCTGAGTTATGTTGAATAATGGCCAGAAAAAATGTTTTTGCAGAATGTTATGCTACAGTGAAGCTGACCTTTGACCTCTGATTTGTGTGAAAGTTTGTACTAATTATCACATGAACTCTTAAGTCATGGCCAAAAACATGAATTGGTAGGTGAAAGTGGCATAAATCTAAAGTTCATCCTTGAGTCCAAATGGATGTTTGTGCCAGATGTAATGATGTTTTCCGAAGGTGTTCCTTAGATACTGCCTTCACAATAATGGGAATGGAAAGACAGACGGATAACCTGAAAACATAACGCCTCTGTGTCAGTGGCAGTCGTGGGCGGAAACATTATATTTTTGGGTTTGTTCTTTATTTTGCAAACACAGCTTCCAAAAACAACCTCACAGCAAGGTTCAGCTGTTCCAAAACTTTCAGTTCTAATACATGATTTTTTTCTCAGCAGCTAAAGTTTAAGAATATGTTATTAAAAAAGAGAATAGATAGTTACATTTTTGATTCTTTTGAGTACATTAAGTTCTTATTGCCCATTTAGTTAATCTAAATCTAAAGTAACCAGCGGGCTAATCAATAAAATATAAATAAACCCCTAGTAAGCCAGAGTAAGGTGCTTCCATTAAGAACAATGCCTATTTTCTTTTAAAATACATTTTAATAGGTACACAAGTACGCTTAAGCAAACAAACTTAGACGGTAATTACATCATAACTTTATTATTCAACTAAAATCCTGAAAAGGGGCAGCTTCCTTCATGATCCGGGGAAGATGCTCCCGTGCCATGCAAAGAACCCCCCTTGGTGAATCTCACTTCCAAGTCATTTTGATCAACACAAACTTGATATTCTTATGCATAAGATCAACTTTATTTTTGAAATTTTGATGTTTCTTTGACTAACTGCAACATAAATGTTAGATAACACATATTAAAATGATTTGGATTTCTTTTTAACAATTTGCTTATTGCTAATTAATTTAGAATTAATGGCCCTCAAGTTATAACTTTCCCATAGCTAATATTAATATTTAAATTCCTGTCAATGTCAAATCTCCAGGGATGCTGAGCCTGCAGTAGTGAGGAATTCAGAGGGGGGCTACTCGAACATTTTCACATATTACAAAAAATGTATTTGGTATTTTTTTGTTCAAAGTGTGGCGAGAACAATAGGAGGAAGATGGAATTAAGACTGACAACACCACCTGAGGAATTATACTGTAGGACGTACTACCTTAAAAACCTTCAATATCGTATGGAAAAAATTACGAACCAGGCACACAGACCCATTACTAACATAAGACAGACATGCTCACAATAAATCAATTTTGATGACTGAATTAAAAAATGATTAAATTAATTTTTTATATAAACAAGAACTAGAGTTGCTAGGAGGGGAGAAAAGATAACAAGCAAATGAAAACTGCAATGGGGAAAGCATGAGGGAATAAAATAGTGTTATTTATACATTAAAAAGGCTTCAATATACCATCTAAAACTAAAAAGCATATTTTAGAATATTTAAAGTAATCAATCTAACACAACCCATTTTAAACCCCCCAAAAAAGGGAGCTGGATCCACTTATGGAGATGCAGACTACACTGAGGAGAGCCCAGGGGAGTTCCCATTTACTCACACAGCAATCCTCACAGCAAAGAAAACTGTGTAAACTCCAGCCATGTCCTAGTGTGCTCTGCTCTCATGCATGTTGTATGGGCACCTCTCCAAAGGTGTTCAGCCTCCTCACAAAATGGCAGCCTGCTTCACAGAAACAGACATAAAATTCCTAAGAAAAGTATCACATAAACCACCCAACTCAACTGTAAAATCAACAAAACAAGGAACAAATAGTGCAACTTATGGACCAGTGGTGGCAAAACAGCAGCAGGTGAACCTCTAAAAAGGAGAGAATGATTAGCTGGGTTCAACATGCTGAATACAAAAATAGTATTTTATCCCATTAGCCTATTCACCACCTCTAGTATAGGACACGGGATCACTTGAGATGGTGGACAGAGTCTGCTTAAACATCAGAGCCAAATATTACAAAAGGCAGTCACTACAGGAGGCAGAATAAAGGGACTACGTCAGCCCCTGAAATATTCCCCCTTTACATGTCTGGTTCCCAATCAAATATATATATATTTAAAATCAATATAATATGGACACAAGAAGTATGAATAAGTGAACTAATTTAAAGGGTGATTGCATCATAACAGACTACAATTTTGTTACACTAAAATTGAAAATGTGATTGATCAATACAAACTTACTTGTGTTATTTATGCATAACTAATTAATTCTCAAATGTTGATGTTGTTCTGACTATAACTGCAACATAAATGTTGGATAACAAATACAGATTGTTTTTTAAACAGTTTGATTATTTCTAATAAATTTGTAATTGAGGGAGGAAACTATATTTTACTGTATTATCAGTGATATTTAAATTCATGACTTGTCAGGTCAACAGGAATGTTTAGCCGAGAGTACCTAAGAATTCAAGGTAGCTAGCCAGTGCTACAGCAAGCTAATATAGCATAGCATTATTAGCTTATCATAAAGTAAACTAGTTAGCCTTTTAAACTGATAATGATACATGTTTCACTGCTGGTTAGCTATCTTGACACTGTATTGCTAATGTTAAATTTCTGAAAATCATTGAATCTTATCCTTTATCAAGGGAAGCATCTTCCCTGTCCTGCTCTGACACTTTACAGGAAATGGTTTTCTTATTTTAGTTAAAATTAATGGATTACTGTCAGTATCCATACAAAAAACTTTGTATATGTATGTTCTTTTAGAAAAACCACAGAGGCTGATGCTGTACTGTCAGAATATTATATAATCTTGCCTAAAAATAACCTCTTTTGATTTCCTTCCACCTGTGATTTCAACACTTTTTAAAGGTTAGTAAGGTCACTATTATCCAAGAAAAGACCTGAAATGAAACTTGACTATATGTTTACATTACCTGCAGCTTTAACCTCCAACCACCACAGAACCAACCTTGCAGGTGTCTTACACAGTCAGACCCTGATGAGGTAACTGACCATGAGGAGGAGTCTGAACTGGGGCTGCGTTCACTAATGCAACACATGAGATATACCTGCACTGGGGGAGCATTTCCCACCATGAAACTAATCGATAACCCTCCATTTGACTCATGTAAACAGTAAAAATATGTATTTACATAAGAAAACACAGAGGCTGATTTAATAAAGTGAGTACAGGATCAGTGCATCCTTACAGTATATAAAAGTGCACAAAGTCTCTTACTATAAAAACTGAGTTGGTGGCCTCCCCCAACTTAATGAATGTGTCTGAGTTTAATAATGACATAATGATTTGATCCATTTAATAAAGTCAGTACAGGATCAGTGCATCTTTACAGTGTATAAAAGTGCACCGACTTTGGAACACTCACAGAATGGGTTTTAAGGCAGGTAATGTGTCTGAAATCATCACCGTGAGATTAATATATATATTTCCCAAAATTGATGTTTTACAATAAGCAAAGTGCCCCATAAAATTCCCAAACAATGAACTATATCTCACTCTTAGACATTATATGTCTGTGTTTTCTTGATGGGGTAACATCTCTGGAACAACCTTTCAGTACTGAGAGTATCAAAGAGTGCTGATGTTTTTAAACCATTTTAGTCAGGCTTTTGATTGATTTGAATGATTGTGTTTATTTACTACTCTTCTTAGAACTAATTCTATTTATTGATTTGTCTATTTATTCACTTTTCTAGTTAGTCTGTTTTGTTTTATTGTATTTTTATTTCTTTCATCTGTAAAGCACTTTGTGTTACAATTCATTTGTATGAAATTGCTACATCAATAAAGTCTGACTGATTCATTCATTCATTCCCAAGTAACTCTTGGTAGTGAGCAATAAGTGGGCTTCAAATAAAATAGAATAAATCATTATTCAAAACCAAAACAGGAGAAGATCTGATTTCACTTTCTCAGGCTTCACACAGTAAGAAAAAAAGTATATGCATTTAAAAAAAACACACACACAGAAGCTGACAAAATGTTACACCCACATTCCTCAAAATCACTTCTTTGGATTTCCTCCACCAGTAAAATGATTTCACTGCTATTTAAAGGCCACTAAATTGACTACATGAAATGACCCTGTATGAATAATAATATTTAAAACATATTTCAGATGAATGGGGCCACTTGAATCATAGATATAATGTTAAATCATGTTATTTTGTCCCATTTCCTTCAAGTAAGTGTGTTTCTGGGCGTGTCCTTGTCCCACTGAACGTGTCCTCAGTGGAAGTTTACCTGAGCAGCACTAGGACCAGGCGGAAGAGACGCTTTACAACCTGCGGAGGGGAGGTTTCACCAGCACTGGGGTTTCTACAAAGTTCCAGCCAACTATAGTTTTATTATAACCTGAATTAAATCCACTTGTGATTTAAAAAAGAAAAAGATAAGTCAAACGAGCCCCTGGCAGCCGTTGCGTCTATGTTTTCTCCTTCTGTCCCCCTCTGATCTTCCTGGAAACACCTGCGTGTTCAGGTGACTCACCGATGAAGAGGGAAGTCCTTGGGCTCTGAGCGGTGACAAGGTAAGGCCTCTTCATGATCACTTTACACCACGAAACACTGTGGACATTATCAGTTTAACCGCAGCCTGTAGATGGGTTGTAACTGTGCGGGGGTTTGTGAGCTCTCATGTCCGGGTGAGTAGAGATCAGAGCGTCGGTCCTGGTGGAGGGTCAGGTCCTCCCTCTGAGGTCCTTCCTTCTTCCCAAACAATGACAGGACAGAGGGACGGAGGCTCTAACTGCACTTTTAACCGCCGTCCTGCCCCAGAAACGTCCCCCTGGTTGAGCTGTTGGTGTCAAACATAAGAGGAAACATTAAGGGCAGTGTTTATTACAGGATAAGCTGCTTTTTAATGCTGGAAATGTCACTGATGTTGAAAAGGACACACCCATGCATGGTGTGTAACAGGCCTGCAGCATACAGAATGGTTCCAAAAATAATCTCCAGTCATGAGAAATGGCAAATAAGATGTGTATTTTGTCTTCCAGAGCTGGGTCATTCACCGAATACCAAAAGCCTGACCATCTTAAATATGGCTGATTTGATATTACATGCATTAAATACATCTAATTGAACATAGGCAAAATTGCTTATGGTACCACTTTCATAAAACAGTTTGAGTTGGAAAACCATGTTTTTTCTTCTAGTCCAGTAACAATATTCTATAACTCTTCCAGTTGGGACCACCATTGGAGTGGTTTCACCTATCATACCTACTCAATGCATGTTCAGATATTGGCCATAAATGCAAAACATGTAATTTGAATGTATTTTTTTTCTCATAAAATATGCCTCTGACTGGCACCATACTCTACATTTTTAAAGCTCCTATTGGTTCCAATCACAGGAAAGAAAATCAGCCTCTTGGTTTGTTTGAATATCGGAATAAATAAAAAAATCTTGGACATTTTTGGACCAAATGTGCACCATCATATAACTGGTTTGTACTGTTCTATCAAGGCAGGGTTGTACCATTGAAGATCATATGCACATATCAATAGGCCTACACAATTTCAGGACTTTAGCTATATTATTTCTAAATTTTTGGCACTTCATACATGTTCCACAGATTCGTGCGAAGAAAACGATCCATAAATCGACATGACCCCACCCCTCTCTATATATTTTTTTAATCAAAAAGTTACAACACATGTGACTGCAACTTTCACATGTTTTAGTTAATAACTTACAGTGCTGTGCAAAAGTATTTGGCAGAAATCTTCTATTTTTGCATATTTCTCACACTTAAATGTTCCAGATCATCAAACTAGTATTTATATTTATTGAATATTATACAGAGATCACCCCTGTGAAAAAGTAATTGCCCCCTAAATCTAATAACTGGTTGATCCACCCTTGGCAACAACAACTGCAGTTAAACATTTGCAAAATCTTGTGATCAGTCTTTTACATCACCATGGAGGAATTTTGGCCCACTCATCTCTGCAGAATAGTTTTAATTTGGTCACATTAGATGGTTTATGAGCATGAACTGCCCTTTTAAGGTCTTGCCACAGCATCTCAATTAAATTCAAGTCCCGACTTTGAATCAGCCACTACAAAACCTTAATTTTCTTCTTTTTGAGCCACTCAGAGGTGGACTTGCTTGTGTGCTTTGGGTCTTTGTTATGCTGCGTAATGCATTTGTGTTGAGCTTTAGGTCATGGACTGATGGGTTGATATTCTCCAGGAGGATTTTCTGATAGAGAGCAGAATTCATGTCTCCATCAGTTATGACAAGTCGTCTAGGTCCAAACTATCACATCACCACCACCATTTTGGTCCTGGCTGGTTTGCGCCTTGCAATTCTCCCATTGGATGCCATTTTTGTCCAGCGTCTTCCTTATTTTGGAATTATGTAGACGGACCGTAACTGAGGCCAATGAGGTCTGCAGATATTTTGATGTTCGTCTGGGTTCTTTTGTGACCTCCTGGATTAGATATCGACGCCCTCTTGGAGAAATGTTGGTAGGCCGGCCCCTCTGTCCCATGTTTTTTGTGGATAATGGCTCTCACCGTGACTGATAAATGTCAGTGACTTTGTTTCCCATCTGTTGTTGAATCTATTTAGAACGTGGCATCATGTGCTGTTTTTTGAGACCCTTTAGCTACTTCACAATACCAGAAATTAGTGATGTTTAGATTCAACAAGCCTGGCAGTGATCATATGTGAGTGTGGCTGGTGAAACTGAACCCAACTGCTAAATGAATTTGGTCATTTGGTAGATTGGTAGCTACTTTTTTCACATAGAGTAGGTGGGGCTGGACGGCATTTTTCTTTCAATAAATTAAATCCTCAATTAAAAACTGCATTTAGTGTTTTCTTGGGTTATCTTTGTCTTACATTAAAATTAGTTTGATTATCTGAAACATTTAAGTGTGACAAAATGCAAAAATAGAAGATTTCTGTAGGGGGGCAAATACTTTTGCACGGCACTGTATATATGCACAGAAAAAAGTATGAGATGGTCAGGCGTGAACTACCACTGTGATGCTCACTGTCACATTATTTTGAGTTTGATAATCATGTTAATATAGGACATGTTGATTTTCAATGTGTGAAACTGTACATTGTAAGTCAGTCATCTTACATACAAAAATGCATTTATGTAACTGACGAGGGGGAAAAAAACTCCAAGAGTGACAGTTGTATTGAGTAAAAATGTCATATTCTGTATTTATTCAATACGTCACAGATCAAACCAGGCAGAGTAGTGATGCTCTGATTCATCTGCCGTCTCTCCTTGAGGGGATACTACATTTAAAACCCCATTAATCATTTTTATGTAGACCAGACACTAAAAAACTGAGTTGGCGGCCTCCCCCGACTTAATGAATGTGTCTGAGTTTAATAATGAGATAATGATTTGGTCCATTTAATAAAGTAGGTGCAGGATCAGTGCATCCTTACAGTATATAAAAGTCCACAGACTACGGAACGCTCACAGAATGGGTTTTAAGGATGGTAATATGTCTGAAATCATCACCATGACATTAATACCGATATTTCCCAATACTGATGTTTTACAATAAGACAACTTCTGCAAAATAACATATAAAATTTCAAAACAATAAACTATTTTCCACATTTATACATTATATATCATTGTTTTCTTGACAGGGTAACATTGTCCAGTAACTCTTAGTTGTGGGCTTCAAATAAAAAGTCGTTATTCAAAACCATCTGACTTCACTTTCTCAGGCTTCACATCAGCCTCATGACTTGTTCCACTCACATCTGTCTCCTATAAAACAACAGCAGGAAAGAGAAAAGGAGGCAAGGGAAATGAATAAGCAATACAATTTTACAGTGCTATAAATGATTATAATTGAAATAATAATAATAATAAACCAAACGTCTGACAGGAAAATTGTTGTAGCTCCCTGATGAAGCTAAACACATGTAACACAAAATCAAGCTCCACTTACTGCACTTATCCTTTCTGGAACTTCAGACTGTCTCACACTGTCCTCACCAGCAGATTGAGCCATTTTCTTCTCAGAGCTGCAGATATTGAAACTTCCCAAGGATAAGTTGCTGATCTCAAAAACCCTAAAAACCTAATGTCTGTGTAGATTCTCAGTCATCCAGGTCATGGTTATCCTTGTGGTTTCAATCGTAGCATCTTAAAAACCTAAATATCAAATCGTCTCCCACCTCTGAAGTGCTTATTCAATGACATGCCAAGGAGCTTTACAGACAATTGAAATCGAACTGTGTGTCTTTTCTAACATGGCCACATGTGTTATTATTTCAAAGTGAAAGAAACACTGAGTTGCAAAAAGCTGAACTGCCACAAAGCGGAACAGTAAAATATCTGCTAGAAAATGTAAGGACACAGCTGCTTCAGTATTATAAAAAATGCAATGCAGTACTAATACAAGTGTTAGCATCAATAATCAAAATATCAATAACATGATAAACCAGTCTCAGTTATTTCCTCCATCTTGCAGCTCCTGCAGCCTCTTTCAATCATGTGTGCACAGGAGTCTTTTTTGCATCAGAACAAGAGGACAGGTGCTAAATTGCAGAGTGTGCTCTGTGCAACGGGTTGGACTAATTATCTGGCATTTATGGATGTTGATGACGTGGTTGAAATACTTTAAAACATGTTACCATTCTGTCATGAGAACACTGCAGCAGGTGGAGGTTGATGGATACGGGAGGTTTTAACTGATTTACTAAGCTGAATTGACAGTGAATGTGACTTATTATATTGTGAGGACTTTGTTGTCTTTAGATGCAATTTCACTAACAAATTGCCAGATTATAGCATTTCTAAAAGAAGCCGATTGTTGATATACATCATGGCACTGTGACATACTATAATAAATTCCTGTAACAGTTTATGCGAACCCTAATGCCAATTTTTAAAGTTTTGCGAGAATCTCAAATGATATTTCGAAACACTTTAGACCAGAGGTACAAAACAATCTGACTAACAAGTGCATATTTTGTTTCAGTGACATATTTCTAGTATTTCCAGTTAACGCCTTTAGTCTTAAGCAAAGGTCAAGTGATTGATCATCCATATTACAGCAACAATTTGCTGTAGAGTACACTCGTATATTACTCTGTCCTGCCATTAAGAGATGATTGAAAACTAGGTTTAGTGTCAGACAAGCCTGGAATAATGAACCTGCCATTTAAAAACATTCATCTGTGTCTACTGTGTAAATGAGCTACAACTGGTAAGTCATTTCAATGTGGACAAGGATTGGTTGACATACGATAACATAAATATATGACCATAGAAAGGTCGTCAGATAATGACATATATGATTTCCATCCCCCGTTTTTAATCTGGTGTAGTCCAAGTGTAATCAGTGCACACCTTCAGACAGGTGCTTAGGAGAATAAAATCAAACAAAAGAAAGTCCTGAGTCAGTGCACGGCACCAAGTTGGATAGAAACTGAGAAATGTTAAGATGTTGGTCATATAGTATCTGTTTATAGGGCACACTACTGCAGTCTTGCGTCTTACTAAACTTTCTGGTGGCAGTGTGTATTATTAATTACTGATGGTGCTACACATAGTTGGATATTTTTATTTAAGACGGTTCAAAATATAATAACTCATAGACGATTAATGAACACTTTCATTTTCTGTTGTTTTTCTTAATGTAAAGCACTTTACATTTTGAGTTGTGAAGATGATGATCTGTAGTCTAAACAGCTTTTTTGTCATTTCACTGTCAGAGACAACACACCCTGATGAGTAACAACATTTTCTGGGTAAATATTAATTTGTGTGTCACGACAGTTAAAGTCAATACACCCATTTCCCCCCCCAAAAAAATTAATAGATTGTTATTCTAGTACATTTAACAGCTGTGCTAGTGACCACAACATTTTTTCACAGCATGTTGTAAATGAATTAACTGTTTTCATAATTAATTAATTACAAAGTTGATTAATCGCATGTCATCTTTTAAGTACATTTCTCATACATTCTGCTGTTTAGTTGTGGCAGTGTGCTTCCTTTGTTTTTTGTTGTATGTAATGCTAAACTGAATACCTTTTGTTTAGCTGGTCTGAAAAAACAAACTATAAAATTTACTTGGGCTTTATAACAGTGTGATGGGCATTTCTTTAACCATACACCGAATTGTCTTATCAATAATATAATTTCCAGGTTAATCAGTTATGAAAACAATAGTTGTTTGCATCCATAGTATGTTGTTCACATTTTGTTAATGTAGAATTTATAGTTCCAGTTTTGGTTCATAATGAGCTGAACCTATTTTAATATGTTGATTCATGCAAATCCCTGGTGTTATATAAATTGTGACCTACGGCCGACCTGTCTACACAAATGCTCAATACCACAGAGGTACTGAGTGCAGGAAGGCCTCTCAGGGCAAGGCACATATCTTTAGGCACCGAAACTCATAGGCTGCAGAGGCACGACTCCTCTATGTATTCACAGTATGGCTGCAAATAGTTTGGAGTCAAAGAGATGCTGCCTGGCCCCAAAATTAGTCTTTCTTTTTGCTGAGCCACATTTTTGTTTAAACTGCATGAATATGAATCTTTACTGCCTGCTGCTTTAAAATTTGTATAAATGTGTGGACTACAGTTGCAGTGTGAAGAACATTTTCTTGACACACATTAGCACCTTTCATACCACTGAAACACTTCAAGGACATCCTAAACATTGACACCATCCAGGTGAAGAGCTTTTATAAATGCAGTCTACTGCTTTTTATGGACATTTCTTGCAGGACGTCATTATTTAAACATGTTTTCTAAAACTTGACCATGCTTTTAGTTCATACAATAGTCTGCACTGGTCTCACTTAAGTAGAAATATTTTAGAGGAGCCAGTCTGCAGCAATAGTTTCTAAACTTAGGATCCCCTATGCAAAATTTAGTATATTTTATTTTTTTCAATACTTTTTTTCTTACTATCTGCTTGTACTCTTTAGGTTAAAGATAATTAGGATCTCTGGTGTTTTGCTTTATTTAACATACATAGGGACACAATAACATGAACACTTGGAGGTTCCGTTCACAAATTGTGACGTCACAAAATACACGACCTGTGTGTCAACAAAAAAAACACATTATAAGCTTCACAAAGCTTTTTGGCATTTGTCCATTACCTGTACATCAGGAGCTGATTTGATCTAATCTGTTTAGTTGTAGTTTACACTGTGAATATATCTGTATGAGTTGCATTTGTTCTGCCAAATATTATCATCATTATCTAGACCATTTGTTTTTTTTCCCCCCTTCATTCTTGTGTGTCATTCCTCTCCACGATACTGTCTCTTAGGTTCCTGTTTGTCATGTTAGGACATGTGTGGGTCTGCCACTGCACTTTCTGTTTTTTCTATAACCTGTTTTCTCACCACATGTTACGTTGTCTTGCAACCTGTTCTCCTGCTCTCTCACTCCTCAAAAATGTAGCCGTCTCAGCACCTATCCTGTTTTTAAACTTCCTCTCTTGGCATTGGTTGAACCCTTAAAATCGCATCTCTGTGTAGCTAAACTACACATTTAGATGTTTTTTCCCAAGAAGCTAATCCCTTTATGCCTTAAAATTGCTTAGATGTAACTGCACACTTTTGCTTCCTTTAGTATGCTCAGTTCTATGAATATGCAAATCAGTTCCCACCTCTATCTACACTAACCCCCTCTGCTACTCGCCTGCAGCTCTATCTGCCCCCTCACCTTCGACTTTGCTCAAACACTCTACGCTACACAAACCCTGGATGTCTGAACTCATATTTTTAAGGCTGTTATTTAATACTTCATTTAAACTTGCAATTTTAAGGTGTAAATGCTCCGCCCTGGTGTTATTTCACTCATGATCTGTCTTCTAGCATGTAAAAAACACCACATGGACACATGTTAACAAAGGTAAAAAACTTGATTTTCATTGGAAGGGATCTAAAGCCAGAGTCATTACAGTGATACAGAAATGTATTCAGGACACACATATTAAGGTTTTAGCCCTTTTGCTGGAGCTATTTACTGCTTTTTAGTTTAGTGGCTCTGCTCGTGTGATGCACAGACACAGAGAAATGTGAACACACACTGAAAGACACATTCTCATACTGTAATCTAATAACAAACAGGGAGGAACATTTTAAATTGCTAAAGTAGGCAGTGGTCTGGCAGGAAGAGTGTCCTGTGTTGTCCTGGCTTTAAAATAAATTTGTGTTTCTGCTTTTTTTCTCTCCAGTTTCTCCTGCAGGTATGTGTTCCAGTCGGGGTTTATGTGGTGGCAACAACCGCCCCAACAGATCATCATCAGAGTCCGGCGGCTCAGGTGCCCACTATGCCCTGTGCGCTCTGGGAGTGGGTCTCATTGCCCTGGGCATTGTTATGATTGTGTGGACTGTGATACCCTTGGATGGGGAGGGTTCTACTACTTCGTCAGTTAACTCCACCACAGCGAATGGGAACGACGACAATAATGATGACGATAAGTCAGACCACTCCAAGTCCTCATCAGTGGCGATGGTGCTGGTTGGAGTTGGGGCTGCCATGTTGCTCTTGTCCATTTGCCTCGGCGTGAGGAGCAAGAGGAGAGCTCGCGAGAGAAGCAGCCAGCAGGCGGCAGCAGCAGCAGCAGCAGCTGGCTTTGTGGGCCACGTGCCAGGAGAGCAGTGAGTGATGACTTTTGGTTATGTTTTTATACCCAGATTTTTCTCAAATGTGTTCACCTTCCAAGTTGGAATATCTGGAAATGTGTGGTACAAGTTACCGATTTTCAGATCTTAACATTTGCAAAATTCCTTTTAGAAGTAGCTTCCCCCACAAGAACCGACCCTGGAGCATATGAAAGTTCTAAAAGCAACACACAGATTGCAGCATTTTTTTTCTTGGGATTGTTTCATTCTTGTACTAACAAAAACTTATTTAATCAAAAAAATAATTAAAGATGTTATAATCACATAAAATCCTCCCATAGCTATACTAGTTTTCTTCTGCTGAGCTGCTGAATGGAGCCTCCCAGCTGAGAATGGGCTAATACAAATAAATTCATGCTCACAATTACAGCTAATTAAGATTCACCAGTTTCCTCACCTTAAGGCCCAAGCTGACTAGCAGGTTAAAATCCAGAATCGTGCTGTTATGAGACAACAGTGCTAACTTCTGTGTCACAGTGCCACCCCAGATTCACCACATAATAATTTAAACTACTAACTACAACTAAAAGAATTGTTTACACATGAGCTCATATGACATATATTGGGTCTGTCTATCTGAGCAGGAAGATTTCTAGTTTTTGTAGAGAAAAATCACTGAACCTCTTCAAATCCTGAAGACAGACTGCTGTAAATGGAAGTATTCTGGGTTTAACGTCTCACACTGATCCAACTAAATAGTTAAGGCTGCCTCAAACGCAGCCCTAATTGTTGTCACATCATTTGATAGTTGTCTTAAGCAGTCATGCGTCCCTGCAGACAGTCACACTTCACACATTAAAAACCAAGAGCAGCCAGTCATAACAAATTTCCTGAGATAATATAAGAAGTTTTTATGAGGAGCAAAATAGTTGCTTTTATTCTAATAATGTATCAAATGATCAAATGTAACGTGAAAGGACTTGTTGGCAGTGATGAACCCACAACGAATTAGCACCACACCTCAGCTCTATGCAGCGTCTTAGCCTCCTTATGCTTATGGTTTTGGTTTTGTGGTTCTCAACTTTACTGTCCCACCTCACATCAGAATTGTTTTGAGCCGCTGCCGGCAGCCAAGAAACTTATAAAACCTCTGTACACAACCTGCTTAGCAACAAACAGCAGACAGACACCAGTAGCAGCTAACTGGTGAACATAGTGGAACATTTAACAGCTGAAGAACCAGATATTTCACTCAAGAGTTGATGGAGACCAAAGCAGAGCTGAAAGACTGTAAATATTAGACGTGCATTGATCAGAGGGGTGTACTATGAAGTGAGATTAGTGAGTTAGGAAATATATTGAGCCTCAAGTCAGAGTTTTCCATGTCACAAAGGTGGCTCTCTTTTAACCTGTCTCCATGGTAACTGATGCTTCACAGCTAACCTGCTCCAGAGGAAGTTCTAGTTCAGAGTTTGGGATTTAAATCAGCTGTAAGACGCGTCTCCCTTTCAACAATTCCTTTCCTGATGATTCTCAATGCCACTGAATGAAGCCGTGCAGTTACAGTGGGCAAACTGTATGTGTCACGTTGCCCTGAAAACGTCAATGCATTCAGTTAATGAGGCAGTGAGTTTTTATGTTTGGTCCCGATCTGCTGACAGGTTAATTTTACACTGCTGGTATTGCAGCTAATAGAACACAGATTAGAAAATCGATCCATCTATTGGTACTAATCACTAAGAATATTCTATTAATAACTTTAATTTCACATTGATTTGGCCAAACACTAGAGTGATTTTCACATAGGCCTATCCTTCTTTATGGGATGGTGTCAGACCTAAATGCAGCTCTCAAAACTCATATTTAAATATATGAAGTTCAAAGTTCAGCTGCAGTGCATTAGAAAGAAGCAGCTACATTAATAGTGCACTGAGTGGTAAAGTCTATATGTTAACTTACGTGATTTTTTTTTTTTTTTTACCAGCAATCCTCTCTTACATCATTTGCTGTAAAACCACTTTTTACTGTTATACATTATATTCTTCACAGCACTCCATTACAACAACCTGTTCCTCTTGACTAAAGTAGATGGCACATCATTGGTCCATTTTGTGCGGAAGAAGAGTCACATGATGCGCCAAACACCCCCTTTTATGTGAGCGTGGACAGAGCCTGATTAGGAAACCCTTGGATAACAAAGAAAGTTGATTACCACCATTATGACACCCATAACTTCTGATTAGTGTTTTAGGTTTTGTCAAGCTGGCTAACACAAAGAAAGCCTGGCTATGTTGAACCTGCTTAATAATACACCCCGCTGGTGGATACAAACACAACTAATATTGTGTCTGCTAGAGTTATAAATTATCAGCAGTTGGCCAACAAGTTTAGTTGTTTGATATGTCAATGTTGTGTTCACAGCTTCTTTTTATCACCCCGAAGTGGCCAAAACACTCAGTTTTTGGTCACGTATGTATAATTATTTTATCATGTGTTTTGCTTACATTGGTTTTTCTGACTGAGGGTCACCTTTTGCATCCCTTTCCAGAGCCACAGACCCAATTTCGTACAATGTGCCGAGCTACGAGGAGGTTGTGGGCAGCGGCGACTATCCCGTCCGTCAGAGCAACCTTCGCCACAGCACCTCACAGCTGCCGTCCTACGAGGACATCATAGCTGCTGTGGAAAACGAGGGAGCAGAGCCTGCTAACAACCCCACCGAGGAAACTCCTCTTAATGAATCCAC
>OMNN01074549.1:33344-46391 GCA_900302755.1 Chromis chromis | reverse complement strand
AAGGACCAAACATAAGCAGGACATGTTCATAACCACATTACAGCCCTGTCAAGCTTACCTTTACTGAATCTGATGATTAACTTTCATTCTTGCTTGTATGCATTGAGAACTTACCGTCTGTCTGTAGCTGCAGAAATGGTGCGTCCCTCCCATTCCAATCACAGTGATGATGAAGGTGGACTGAAGATGAGGTCTACTGTCTTTGCCTGTCCTCTGGAGTGTCAGAATCTTGTATTTTCTGTCTCCTTCCTCCTGCCCATCAGCAGCTGCGTGTCTGTCAGCATCCTCTGATGTCTGAGCTGCTGAAAGCTGTTCCTCTGCTCTGCCTCTCCACAAGCTCTCCGCTCTTGTTCTCTCCCTCTGTGCTGTTAGACACTTGTTTTTATAGCACACTGACATGTTATCTCTCTCTCTCTCTCTCTCTCTCTCTCTCTCTCTCTCTCTCTCTCTCTCCCTCTCCCAACCCCCTCCTCACACTATCTCCTGCTCTTTCACCCCCCTCTCTCCACCATCTCATCTCCTCCTCTGCCTGCTACATTTTGTTACCTTAGAGGGAGACACAGCACAGTCATTTCCCTGAAAGTACATCTTAAGGTGAGATAAGAGGGAAACACTAAAAGTTTAATAGGCATAAAATGGGATGTTGCCATGCATTAAAGGAAAAAATGAAAAGATGAATAGGACTGCACTTTTGATGTGCAGAACAACATTGCAGAGACTAGATGTTAGAATTACCTTAATGGAAATGTATAGGCGGGAAAAAAATCACAAAGGAGGTAAAAAAAATAAAAATAAAATAAAAAAAAGATAGAAAAACACTGCTACAAGAAAAATAAAATCACAAAAGAAGATGTGCAGATTTCAGTCTGAATCCTGTCCCTCTGATTTGGATGGGAATCAAATTCATGAAAACATGTTCCCCTTGCATTGAGTATGAGAAAAACAACAACAACAAAAAAAAAACAATATATGTATATATATATTTTGGAATTTATTAAACTTTATAATATTGTGTATTTTTGGACAGAGTGCTTTAACACAACAAAGTAATTTTTTTTACCATATATAAATGTAGAATAGTTTTGGGGGTGGTGTCTAATGGGCTACATACAGTATACATAATAAGTGTGTACACCCCTGTGCAATAACAGTTAGTTAGTTACACATTAAATGATTCCAAATTTAATCACCGGTCAATAATTGTATAATTTCTAAGGTAACAAGATTAGTTTTTCCTCTTATGAACAATCAAAAACAAGTTACTATATTGAAAATACAGACCTCAAAGAAAAAACTCAATGCTACAAAAATGTACACCAGTGATTACTGACACAGAACAAAACTGAGTACACCTGGGATTTCCAGTCAGCCTATTTGAATTGATCTGTGACGGTCATGTACACTGACCTTGATTAACTGAGGCTATAAGGTCTGCAGTTCCTTTACTGTCCGTCTGGGTTCTTTTGTGACCTTCTGGATTAGATATTGATGCGATCTTGGAAAAATGTTGGTAGGCCACTACTGGGAAGGTTCACCACTGTTCCATGTTTTCTCCATTTGTGGATAATGATTCTCACTGTGGTTCTCTGGAGTTTCAGAGCCAGTAGCTTTGTAACACTTTCCAGACTGATAAATGTCAATGACTTTCTTTCACATCTGTTCTTGAATCTCCTTAGAACGTGGCATCATGTGCTGCTTTTTGAGACCCTTTAGCTACTTCACAATGCCAGACAGGTTCTATTTAGTGATGTTTAGATTCAACAAGCCTGGCAGTCATCATATGTGGGTGGGGCTGGACAGCATTTTTCCTTCAAAAAATGTAATCATCATTTAAAAGCTGCAATTAGTGTTTTCTTGGGTTATCTTTGTCTTATATTAAAGGGGGAAAATAATTTTTCACAGCACTGTATATATGTGCACCATTGAATCACTGCTGTTAAGAACTGGTCTTAGAGCAGGTGTGTCTATAATGTACTGCATTTTTACTGTGTTAGTTGGGAGCTTTGGTGTCATGGACACCTGCTGACTCCACACCAAAGTGACACATTTGTCAACAGAAGCACACAGTCCAACCCAATCAATTGGGTACTTCGTTATCAAGCAACTTATTTGTATGCAAATGTAGTTTTCGGAAGACAAGGCTAAATGAAAATCATAAGAACATACAAGAGGTTCGGAAAAAAGCCAATAAGTGACAATAATTAAGGAATATTTTTGTCAAACTTAAATCCCCACTTGTGTTATTAAAATACTAATTTACTACAAACAGAGAGTCAGACATGGTCACCATCTGATAATAAAGAACTCTGTTTATTTATTTTTTCCTGTTTTTGTTGCATATTTAATCTGTAAATCCCTTAGTTACTGGTCTGACAACCACCATCTGTCAGCTAATGGAACAAATCCTCTTGAGGCACCATCATGTGCCTGTTTACAAACTCCACTGTAAATCAAACCTTTTGCTCTTGCATAAATATTCTGTATTTACAGCATTCTACCAAATGAGTGACTCATATTGAATACAGAATGCCCCGTGCTGTCAGCGCTCTGGGAGTTGAATGGTTATTTATGGTATTATAATATTCACATGGCACACCTCTGAGATAAATAGGTTTAGCAGTGGCCAACATGGCTTATCATATTTTTTTTCATTTGGTAACAGCTGCTGAATGTCTATGAATTTTTGGCATCCATGCAACTTTGGCCAACAGAAGGGAGCCACACCTGGTGTCTTAATGCTAATAGCACATCTGTCCAGACATTTGTTCAGTTCAGTCGCCACTACAGTTGTGTTTTGAACTTCACTGAATTCCTACTGCTGGGCTGCATCTTCAGTTAGACTTTACAGAAAATCTATAGAGAGAGACAACATATGATTATGACTACTTCTCATCTCTCTATATGACACAATGTTTAAGTGTGCTGCAGAAGAAGAGTTTTATTGTGATTGTAGTTTTAAGTCCAGCACTGGAGATACACACACACACACACACACACACACATATATATTCGCCTTGAGATATGAGCCACAGGACTGGACCAGCAGCTTGATACATGCTACAGACAAACTGTCGCGGTAGTCACAGCAAATCATCTGCTTCAATCTAATCCTATCCTCTGCATCCTCTTCTCTTACACCAACTAAGTTCATGTCTTCATGTTGTTTACCTCTTCCCTATCCTAGGGTTTTTTTTTGTTCCTTCCCACCGTCGCTAACTGCTTGCTCATGGGGAATCCAAAAGCAACTTTGGATTGTTGGGTTTTCTGTTTTCTGTTCTCTGTGTATAATTTGTAAGGTCTGTACCTTACTATATTAAGTGCTGTGAGATGACATATGTTGTGAATTTGCACTATATAAATAAAACTGAATTGAATGTCCTCTTTCACTACATCTATAAACCTCCTCTTTGGTCTTCCTCTAGGCCTCCTGTCTGGCAATTCAAAACTCAGAATCCTTTCACTAGTATTAGCTTTAAAAAAGAAATGAAAAAAGTGTTTAAAGGGTTCAGTATGAAATTTTGAACTGAAATATCACATTAACATAGAAGCAAATAACTATCTGCTATGTTAAGATATAATGTATTATGGCATCCTTAGAGAATAAATGCACACTCTCTGTACGCATGTTAGTACATGTGAGTCCCTTCCTTTGAAACTGTTGGCTCCCCCTGCATTTAGAAAGAGACTGACAGTAAACTCCCACGACCATGATCAAGACTGTCAGTTTGAAACAGGAAATGAATAGTGGTCTCTCTAAGTGAAGTGTTCCGTCAACCCTGTAAATACATCAACTGACCGCGTCCTTTGCCCCTGTCATAGTTATTCCAGCCACTAGAAGACACCGTCACTCGCTGCATTTGCTGAAACACTTGATGCTGCCTCACATGACCATTAGGGGACACTCATATTATGGATGGCAACAGTTTGGTATATAAATTCCCTGTTTTTGTGGGAAAGTCTCCAGCCAGAACACCAAATGTGTGTTTATCCACAGCAAGCACAAATATACTTTTCTATCACGTGTCATTGACTAAATGCAGTGAAAAGGATGAACCCAAAAATGTGTCACTGGTCAAAGCTGCAGTTATTTTTTCAATTCAATTCAAATTTTTTTTATATAGCGCATATTTACAACACGTCATCACATAGTGCTTGTTTGTCATCTCAAAAGCATTATTTTGTTATTTTGCTTTGTGTTTTCTTGAGGCTAAAATGATTTGAAATGAAATGAACCTGTTCTGTAAAAGAAAACATCTTAATTCATTAACTGGTCCCCTTGGGTAGATTAATGGATTAAAAAGAACAGTTGCCCTTTGAGATGCATTAACACATTGTACATTTGGGTGTTTTCCTTTGCTGACGATAACAAAGTGCTACAATGTGTATTAGTTGGGCCCAAAAAGCAGACACTAAAGCTGGCTGGCTGGCTGGCTGGCAGACAGAAGGAGATGTGGGCTTGGGCAGGGAAGTCTTGGAAGTAGAAAACCTTTCTCCTAATGTGTGGTATGTAGAGGCAGTTATAGTTGTGGAAATATTTTTTCCCACAGAGTGGCACATAGGGGCAAAGAGCACGTTTGGTCCAAATACAATTTGCAAATAATCTGGCAAAATGTGACTAAAAGGTAGTTGCTTTATATTGTGGAGGGTGATTAGTGGATCAGGAACAAGTGCTTAATTACTGACAGTGCAGGTGAGAAGTCTGCCACAAGGATCACACGGTCACACCAGAGACAGAGCAGAGAGAGGAGAGAAGCAAGGAGAAACAGCATTTTATGCAAGTCCATTGCAAATCAGACAACCAACTACAAATAGTAGCTCCCCATAAAACAAGGAGGGACAAATGGATTTGAACCCTGTTCTTCCAGATGGAGAACCACAGCCCTGCCCATTGAGCTACAGCACAACTTATACTTAATGTAACTCCCACATAGATTGACAACTTTTACACCTGCCCAAATCAACTTAGATCCCATCACATAGCTTCCTTCCAAAAATCATTTAATCACACCTCAGACAACCAACAGTTGAACTGGCTGGATTCAAACCCTGCTCTCAAGAGTGAAAAGGCATGGCCCTACCCATTGAGCCACACAACTGGACAAGCTTAAGCCACACCTTTATCCTACTGCTGGGAAAAAAACTACTACCTACAACAACTTAAAGATACCCCAGACACCCCCATGCTACTTAAACCATCCACTACTCAAACCATCCACCGGCATCTAGCAAAACAAACCCCAACACACCTTATCAGAAGGTGAGGAAGAGCAGCTGGATTTGAACCTCACTCTCCCAGTTGCAGTTACAGAACCTCTTTGACAAAATCCCCCACATACATTAACAACCTTGACACCTGCCCAACTCATCCAATCAGATCACACCACACAGTTTCCCTCCAAAATTCAAACTGTTACGACCCGGCTCGATGGGGAAGGGAAGCAACATAAAACCAGTTTGTAGTTGGTAAAAATAAAATTGTTTATTAATAAAGTTTTTGATAAGGAAAACTTAATACTAACAATCTGAACTTGGAACAAAAAAAACAACAAAATTCCTCACTTAACTATTCCAGAAGGGAGAACCAAAATACACTGGAGTCAGCACCGCCTTCGTCCTAATGTAACTAAACATAAATCAAACCTGAGTGAAGAATACTTGTCAGTTTTTAACTCTGTTCCCTTGCCCAAATCCAACAATTCACACAGCTTGTCTAGCCTCAGTAGTCACACAGATTGCTGGCACGCTGCACGTCAGCTGCCACGTTGAATGGGGCTGACAGCCTTTAAAGCTGCTGGCAGGTATCAATAGGTGGAACACCGGGACGCGGCACCAATCACCACTCCAGAGCAGGACCACACCATGTGTCCACCATGCAGGCTAATTTGCATCAACACACACACTTTTAGTCACACAGACCATGGAGGGGCAGGCGCTGGCCGTAACACCCCTCCCCTTTAGACATAAACCCCCATGAAATGGTTTATAGCAGAGAAAATAACACAAGCACTTACCGATGTTTGTCACTATAGCCTACCCTTACCACAACCTGGACAGGGCATCTGCCATCACATTATCGGTCCACTGTTTGTGTCGAATTTCCAGATTGTATTCCTGCACAATCAACGCCCAGTGCATGAGGCGTTGATTATGATTGTACATGCGAGATAAGAAAGTGATGGGATTATGGTCGGTCCTTACGACGACCGGACAGGTACTAGAACCAACATAGACTTCGAAGTGCTGTAGAGATAACAACAATGCACATCCCAAAGGCCATCACGGTGTACTGGAGGAAATGATCTGGGGTCACAAAGGCGGAGATTGTGGAAGCGCGGTCCGTCAGCGGCACCTGCCAATAACCTTTAAGCAGATCGAGTTTGCTCACAAATTTGGCTGTGCCCAGATTATCCACACAGTCTTCCATCCTAGGTAAAGGATATGAATCGGGGACTGTAACCGCATTTACTTTGCGGAAATCAGTTATAAAACGTGGTGAACCATCAGACTTGGCCTCTACCAGGCACGGTGAGCTCCAGGGGCTGGAACTGGGTGTGGCTAACCCGTCTTGTATGAGATATTCCGCCTCCTGCTTCATTAATGCACGTTTTACAGGGTTCACACGATAATGATGCTGCTTTATTGGTTTTGCACCCTTCACATCGATGCCGTGCTGCAGGACATTGGTGCGACTGGGGACAAGTTCAGCAGGACTAAATCCTATTTACTCTTGGACAGTTTCACGTGCAGCAAACAACACGAAGGGAATACCTTCATCCCAGCTTTTGGCTGTCTCCAGGCAATACTTTCGGAGCATAGACTTTAACGTCTGATGCCACGTCTCTAATGCGCCCTGGGACTCCGGATGATACGCACTGGAGACTGCATGTTTAACGTTTAACACTTTGATGACTTGTTTGAATAATTTCGACTGGAAATTTGTACCCTGATTGGTCTGGATTATTTTTGGCAACCCAAACGTGGAGAAGAACTTCGCCAGTGCTCTCACCATGGAGTTTGCTGTGATTTTCCTCAGCGGAACCGTTTCGGGAAACCGGGTTGCGGCGCACATGATGGTGAGTAAATACTGATTCCCACTCTTTGTACGTGGTAACGGGCCAACACAGTCTATTAGTACTCTCTCAAATGGCTCACCTATGGCAGGTATAGGATGTAATGGGGCCTGGGGAATCGTTTGATTTGGTTTCCCTGCAATCTGACACACATGACAACATCGGCAATAATTAGCAACGTCAGATTTCAAACCAGGCCAAAAGAAGTGCCTGAGGATAAGCTGATATGTTTTAGTTACACCTAAATGTCCTGACCATTGGCTTTCATGTGCGATAGATAATACATGCGGCCGGTACACAGAAGGAACCATTATCTGGTAGACAGCGCACTGCGGCTGCAGGGGACCATTTACGCACCAGCGCATCATTCTCTACCAAGTACTTTACTGTGTCACCATTTGCATTGCTGTCACTCACCACGCTGGAGAGACCCAGGGCTGCTTGGTGAGAGAGGATCAAACCGGGGCAGTGTGCGTGGCATCTTAGCCTGCACGCTCGCACCATCACTAGCAGTAGCAGTCACCTGAGGCTCCTCCTCCCTCATTGTGTCGTCACCAAGCACAGGCGTTTCATCAGCTGACACCGGCAGCACAGACACCTCCATTTCCACCAACTTACCAATAATGAGGGCCTTGAGATCCCTTTTTACAATACCTTTTGCATATGTGAGCTTGAAGTGGTCTGCTATTTTGGCCAAATCCTCCTTACAGCAGCTGTCAATCTGATCAAAAGTGGGCGTGGCCACAAATGACTCTAGGTCGAACATGATTAGTACACAATAGAGTCCAGCTGCACCAAGTTACACAATTTTTTTTCCACACTTTACACAATCTTACCAAACTTACCTAATAAACAATTTTACATCAGGACCCTTTTAACAGAGATCCCGGACGAGCCCCCATTTATGTTATGACCCGGCTCGGTGGCGAAGGGAAGCAACATAAAACCAGTTTGTAGTTGGTAAAAATAAAATTGTTTATTAATAAAGCCTAGGGGTCGTAACAATGGCAGGCAGGCAGAAAAGCGATATAATGGCAGGCAGGCAGAAAAGCGATATAATGGCAGGCAGGCAGAAAAGCGATATAATGGCAGGCAGGCAGGCAGGCACAAAAGCGTTATAATGGCACATCCCCTTGGGGAAATTCAAGACATAAAACCAGCTAAGAAACATGCAACAACAAAAATACATGGACTTTATTGGGTCAATGGTTGCTTTTAGGTGTTTCATTTGACAGTTGTTCAGAAAACTCTGGATGACAGGAACAACTACTCCTCCGTGTTCCTAGATGACCACTGGCCCCTAGTCAATTCAGAGGGTAGCCTGTAATCCCTGTGTAACAATAAGCAATAAACACATGTACTTAAACTTAGTATTATTCTTCTGCTATAATATACTGTAGTAGTATATACAGTTGTGAGCAAAAGTTAAAAAAGTTACATTTTTGTTTCATCTGACCACAGAACTTTTCTCCAGAAAAACTTCTAGAAGATGAGCTTCCTTCCTGCATGACAGTCTCTTAACCCATGGTGATGTAAAACATGCTTGACTGTGGACGCTGACACCTGTGTTACAGCAGCTTCTAATTTATTGCAGACCTGCTTTTTGGTGATTCTTGGTTGATTCTTGACTATCTTGACCATTAGTCTCTTAGCAGCAGGTCATAGCTTGTGTTTTTTTTCTGATCATGCAGTAACACAACTGTACCACGCACTTTATACTTGCAAACAACTTTTTGCAGATAATTTTGGGATCTGTAGCTGCTTTGAAATGGCTCCAAGTGACTTCCCTGACTTTAAAGTCAATGATTTGGGTTTTTTTTTAGATCTTTGCTGAGCTCCTCAACTTTCTCATTGTTGCATTTGTGGCTGAGTCTGATTGCCGTTTGAAATATGCCCTATTTAAATTGTTTCAGAGAAGTCACCAGCTGTAGTCAACCGTAATCACTCAGGAGAAGTTAAGAGGCAATGCTGTATGCACCTTACTACCTTACTACCTGATCTGGCACCATCTTCATCTATCTGTTTCTCATTCTGAAATACCATTTGCATGGGTACCATTTTCAGAATGATGCTGAAGTGAACCACGCTGTTGAGGAGTATCTGGACAGAACATTCGACGTTCTTCTGTGAAGGGATGGAAATGAAAGGAGACTATGTTGAAAAATACTATAAGAACAACCTTTCTCTTGTGAGGTTTTCTGGTGAGGCTGAGAACTTTTTGAAGTACCCTTGTGTACTACATGGAGGTATTTCTATATTCCTATTGGACATGTTTGGTAATAAAAAAACAAAGGCGACCAACAAGTAAAAGGACCTTTTGTAAATTCTATAAAAACGACAACATCAAGAGTGTTTAATACACATTTATATAGTCAATGCAATCCTTAATCTAAAAAGAAATACAAGTCTTCATAGTCTGGGTTACCAAAAAAATAAAAAAAATGACTGAAAAATCAAGACTGTGTGCTTTTCCTTTGAAATGCGGAAATGACGTCTCCAGTGTGTTTCCTGAAAAGAGTCAAATGATATGAGTGACTTTGGTGAGACTGGTGGAATTTTTGTCTCAAAACTCATGTGTGTAGGAAAGGCTTACCCACAAATGTAAACGGAGATCCACAAATGCTCTTTCTGTTAAGAAAAAAATGGATTCACCACAATATTTTTGAAAGTGTTCTGTTCTGCAGGATTTAAAAGTGTATTCTAAGGTCCAGACCAAATTTACGTTGACATGTATATGCTTTAGTCATGGGATCTTAAAAAGTTATCACATACAAGCCAGGCACATAATTAACATCTATTGTGTTAATCATGGTGATTTGCAACAGACGACACTCGACAGTGTTAGGTGGAAAACAACAGGTGGGTCTATTGCCAACAATTTTATTTTGTTCCAGTTCCCTGAACTTTTTAAGTACATATGTAGATTGTGTCCACTCATTGCTCTCCACCCACCCTCCATGCCAGATTAGGCTCCCTGCAACTTCAAGTTAAAGAGTCGCCATTTTGACACAGTTTAAAACAGAGCTCATCCCTGAGGGTTCAGGACATATTATATAAAGCATGTGTGAAAACAGAAGTCACACTGTTGATCACACTGATGAGACCTCCTGACTCATGATAGTTAGTACGCGCACATAACAAATGAATGTGATCCTTGTACGGTCTCAAAACACTTTTTGATCAACCCTCATATGTATGCAGATATCTGTCTGGGTTAATGTTTAATGAGGATCAATTAAGAATGATCTTACATTCATATCTGACATCAGAGTGATTTGACTTGTCATCTTGATGGCAATAATTTAATATAATATTGGCCTAAAGTAGATGCAATGAAATGATTTATGTAAATCCATGTCAGTCCACATTAACTCCTCTTTTCCCATTTTCAATTAAAGATGTAATGTGAATGATTTTTATTTCAACACTCACCATAGCATGCGGTCATAACAATGAGCACCCAGTTACCATTTCCTGCTGGGTTTTGTATATCATTAAGTCACATAAAGTTAATTTGCACATATTCAGTTTTCATTGAGGGTGTATTTGTGCAGGTTTAGCCAGATAATGTTTTGACTTAAAATTATGATGACATTACCTTCTTACATCCTCCTAATTCCTGAATGAAACATTGTGTCATTAATCTAAAATAAACCCTTAATTTGATTTAATCTAATGTTAAATCAAGTCTGACCACACCCATCATCATCTGAATTTTTCCCAATTTCTCATAAAAAGTTCATATTCAGTTTAAGTTTATTTTACATTACAGTTATGTGCCTGAGTGCCTCTCGTATAGTCCTGACTGGAATGTTTTTTTTCTAGTGCCTTATCTGATTTTCTCATTTCTCATCATAGATTTGATCAGTGACGGTTACTTTTCATATGATGGCCACCAGCAGAAATTCCATAAATCTTTACCTTTTAATAAAGCATCTCTATCTATCTCTGTCTCACAGTAACACACTGTGGTTCTAATGAAACTACATCTTCATACAGAGCTGCTCTCAGGCTAATGTGCAGAGGAGCAGCACCTCCTACAGACAGAAAGCATGAAGTGTCCAAGAGTCAGTCTTCCTGTCTCTGTGAGGTGTTTCTGATTCCTCCTTCTTTTGTCCCTATAACTCAGTCCATGTCATTTACTTTAATCTAAGAAACACACAGCAGTAAAACAAAAGTTATTCAATAGTCAAGTCAAAGTGCTAAACTCCAGGTGATGTCATAGTCACTGGTGTTTAAGTCGAGCTGCAACTAATACATGCTACCTGAGCCTCCTGAACTGTGGTGTACACTGGAAACTGCATTTCGTTGTCTTAGTATTTGTACCCTGTGCAATGACACAGTGACACGCTGGTGAATAAACTAGTATCAACAGACATGCACATTTTTCCTTAGAACCAGAGGTATAAATTAAAAACCTGTCATCACAGCGTGAGGAGTAATTCATCATAAACAGCATCTGCAGCAGAATAACTGCATGAATTACAACTTCTGTCTCTTTCATTCTCTACTACAGAATTTGCCACCGACACTGGGTCCAAACAGAGTGCTGGGGAGAGAATAAATGATATACTCCTCAGCAGGGGCGGACTGGCCATCGGGCATACCAGGAACTTTCCCGGTGGGCCGGTGTCTAGTGGGGGCCGGTCAACAGTTTTTTTTGTTTTTTTTTTTACCCCCATATAATTGGCCGGACAGTTGTCTAGTTATGTGGCTGACTGGCCATTCAGCAAAAGCCCATCGACACATCCCATTGGTTAACTGTCAGTCAGGGCCTGTCAATCACCCAGTTGCTGGATGGGCGGGGCTAACTGAGTGACGGCAAGTGAGCCGAAGTTAGGTGAGGAGTCTGACAACATGGAAAAACAACCACTGGAATAAAACGCCCCGGTGGCGCTGAAAAGCAACGAATGAAAAAATATGAAAGCACTGGAAGCAGAGGGCCTCCACATGCAGCAGAATAACTGTGTTATTTGGTCCAGCAGCAGGAGCAGGGGCTGTAGCGCCAGCAGCAGCATCCGATAGTAGAATACCTGCCTGATCCTGGCGCTACCCGGCCCTACCCAATGTGGCGCACTAGATTTTATACGGCGCCCCCCCTCCATCGGCGATTTACATATGCTTACAAAAGAAATCAAATAGCATTGTTTTTTTTGTTTTTAAAAATGTTTTTTGGGAGAGATTTTTCCTTTTATTGACAGAGCCAGAGTGAAATCGGGGGTAGACAGAGAGAAGAGTGACATGCAGCAAAAAGTCTTGAGCTGGACTCAAACCCATGACCACTGCTAAAATACAACAAACTCATGTGCTAGCACCCTAACTCAGTGAACTTAACTATAGAGAACATTTGTGCTTTGTAGTAATATTAATTGGGCATTGCTTCACATTTTTACGGAGCCCCTAAAGAGACATTGAACGAAAAAAAAAATTTAAATGTAGTTTCTCGTGCGCACGCGAAACTATCTCGTGGGCACGCGAAACTTTCTTGTGCTCACGAGAAACTTTCTCGTGCTCACGAGAAACTATCTCTACATTAAAAAAAATTCTGTCGATGTCCCTTTAGGGGCTCTGTACATTTTAATCAGTGTGAGCTTTTTCATTTTAAGAGTTAATAGTAATAGTTTTGATATAAAACATCAGTGCTTGATTCAGTCAACCGATAATGTTGTGGGCCGCTCTGGGCCAGAAATGCCAGGGCTGATTTTTTGCCCCAGTCCGTCCCTGCTCCTCAGCCTCAGCCACACATATTGACTCAAAGTTAATAGTTTTTGCCATTTTGGAAATGTGCATTCATGCCTTGTTGGAGCCCGATATGTAACAATGACCTGAAATGTAACAACGACCCGAATAGTTATTAAAAAAAATTTAAAAACTTTTTGGTATGTTATTATTACATTATGGGGCAGGCAAAATATTTTTCTCCTAATAGTGTAATCATTTTATTACATCATAGAGTGAGTCAATAATTTATGGATTA
>OMNN01074549.1:0-28418 GCA_900302755.1 Chromis chromis | reverse complement strand
AAGACACAAAATGCAGTTTTTAAATAATGATTTATTAAAGATTTATTAAAAACTTGTATCAGCCCTGTGAAAAAGTAATTGCCCCCCTGAACCTAATAACTGGTTGGTCCACCCTTGGCAGCAACAACTGCAGTTAAATGTTTCTGATAGCTTGTGATCAGTCTTCTACATGGCCATGGAGGACTTTGGTCCACTCTTCTCTGCAGAATAGTTTAAATGTGGTCACATTAGATGTTAACAAGCATTAAATGCACATTTGACTCCAAAGTCTGGACTTTAGAGTCAAAGTCCAGACTTTGACTCCAAAACCTTCATTTTGTTCTTTTTGAGCCACTCAGAGGTAGACTTGCTTGTGTGCTTTGGCTCATTATCATGCTGCATAACCCATTTGTGTAGATCTTTAGGTCATGAACCGATGAGTGGATATATAAATGTTGGTCGTTGGTCCACTCCTGAGAAGGTTCACCACTGTTCCATGTTTCCTCCATTAGTGGATAATGTCTCTCACTGTGGTTCTCTGGAGTCCCAGAGCCTTAGCAATGTCCTATTTGTATGTTCTATTTAGTGGTGTTTAGATTCAACAAGCCTGGCAGTAATCATATCTGAGTGTGGCTGGTAAAATTGAACCCAACTGCCAAATTAATTTGGTCATTTGGTAGACTGGTAGCTCTTTAATTACCTTTTCACATAGGGCAAGATGAGCTGGACAGCATTTTTCAATAAATGAAATCAGAATTTTAAAACTGCATTTTGTGTTTTATTGGGTTATCCTTGTCTTACATTAAAATTAGTTTGAGGATCTGCTGCATTTAAGTGTGACAAATATGCAAAAATAGGAAGATAACTGTAGGAAGGGGGGCAATACTTTTTTACAGCATTGTATACACACAGTCACTTCTCACATGTTTCACATGACACCTGATGGAATAATAATAAAAAAAAACTTTTAACAAAACAATCACACTTCAAGGTAGCAAACTTTTTCCAGAGCATTCAGCCATTCACTGCAGTCTCCGTCAACCCATGAACTTTGCTTAGGTGTCATGCAATTGTATTTTTTTCTTTAGCTTCCTATCTTAAGAACAAACCACCAGGATCATTTTTTAAGCCAACATGAAAAATAAGCCCTAAAAGTTTGGAGAACAACTACAGTTCAATAAAAATTGTGCAGACCCCACCTAATGAAGATGTGTGTGATATAGCTGAACGCTCCAGAACAAGTGAGTTTGCAAACCTTGAGTTAACATTGTTCAAGGTCAAAAATGAACTTTGAAGCTCAATGATACAGCGTCTCTTAATGCCTGGAGCAGGGGAGCAAAGTTATTAATGTGACAGAACATGAATGCTTAGGCAGCATCGCAGAAACGCAGCTCTGTTCTCCACATGACCAGCACCTCCCACAAAGTCATTAAACAGTCACAGAAAGAGCAAACACATCTCAGAGTCCGCACCATGTCTAGTCGAACACCTTAGATTTTACAGTACCAGTTGTCAATGAGTGTAGCAGAGGGTGTAGCAGTCAGGCTATCTACTGTGCTGGGGTGCAGCGATGGCTTTTGTAGGTGCCCAGGTGACGGAAGCTGCGTCCACACTGCTGGCAGCAGTAAGGTGTGGCTCCACTGTGGATCCTCTGGTGGGTGTACAGATTCCCCAGCTCCTTAAAACGTCTGCCACATTGAGGGCAGGCGTAAGGGCTCTCGCCAGTGTGCACCCGTTGGTGTCTCTTGAGTCCCGACAGCACTGAGAAACCTTTCCCACACTGGGGGCATGGGAAGGGGCTCTGGGCACCGCTGTGGATAAGCCTGTGGCTTTTTAAGCGAGCTGCATGGCGGAACCTCTCTCCACACTCTGGACACATAAAAGGCTTCTCTCCAGTGTGGATGCGTTGGTGCTGTCGCAGGTTGCCAAGGTAGTTAAAATGGCGGCCACAGTCACCACATTCATAACCCCCCTCAATTTTAATTTCCTTTTTCACATGCCCACCTCCTCGACTGACGCTCACACCAGACCCTAGTCCTGTGCTTCCCTCGGTTTGACCCCCTCCAGCCCTCCTGGAATCACTGTTGCCATCTCCCATGGTGGTGGCAGCAGAGGACGTGGACTGCAGGGCCTGGAGAGCCTGAGCACCAGCCGAGTCCGAGTGTATCAGTTTGACATGTTCCTCCAGGAACACAGAGTCGGGACAGAATGTTCCACACAGTGAGCAGATGTAAGTATGGCTGGTAAACTGCTGGCCTGAAACCACAAACATTATTTTGTTAACAACAAACATTAATTAAGGTAATAATGGATTAGTTATATAGTATAACACAGGGTTCAGAGTCCAACCAAAAATCTGTCAGTTGTGGTTACAACATTTTCATCGGTTGCACTGGTGCGCCTGACATTTAGCAGGTTTGTCTCTGTGCGCATATGTGTGAGGAGCCTACAGGTACACTTAAAAATTTCACAGGTTCAAGCAAATTGGGTCAAAAAGTGACAAAGCAGCTATTCCAATTCACTTTTAATGAACTTACATTGTGTGCAGCAGGATAGGCTGTAATAAGGCCTACTATAGTCCACCTTCTCTCCCCCTCTCTGTCACTCACTCTCACAAAGACACACAGCACTGGAGGGTGCAGGTCCTTGAAAGCCCTTATACACTGTGAATAAACTCAGTTCACTACCAGGTATGTCAAGGTGTATTAATTCATTACTTAAAAACGGCTAATAGTTAACTAATTAATGTATATTTTTGCAGGTTGGGCGGTGCACATTGGCTCTGATAATGGGTTGGGTGTGGGTATTTCATTTAATGTTGTTTTTGCAATTTCTTGTTTCTGCTGATGTTATTTTCTTATATTTTCCAATCCCAGCTCATGTGATATGCCAGTTGTTAACACTGTTGATGCTGATATCATGTCTGAGCAAAATCATGTGGAGCATCAGGTCACTTCTGGTTTGGTGAGGGGTCAGCAGATTGTTTTATCTAGATTTAAGTAGGCCTCAGTAATTATGAATGCACCGTCAACCAGTCAGTAATAAACCCTCCACTAGTGTCTGCTGCTAGCTCCAAACCCACTGTCCATGCACATTCTCAGCCCCTTTGTACTGTGTGCTTGTGGAAAGGGAGCTGAACCAGGTTGTTTATTACATGGTAGTTTTTCTTTTCCATTTGTTACTTTCAGAATCAGATTAAGGTGTTGCAGCATCCTCTTCATAACGACACAACACAGAATCCTACCAGTTACACGTTATTCAGCACCAAAAGGTACATGAAAAATGTTGGGTGGATCTAAATTCCATGTGTGTAGCTGAATAAAGAAAGTTAGGCACAACACTGCAACCACTGCAAAACTGGACTAAACTACAAATCTGAATTATATACTCAGCTTAGGAATGGACTTTGTCACTGATAGCAATCCAATCCAACAGGGGACAACAGTACATTACTTTGTACAGTACAGTGTGTCTATGTATTAATGTAGCTGGTTTCCTCCGCACCTCCCTCAGGCCTGTCTGTGCTGCCCTCCAGGGGACTTCCTCCCTCGCCTGGAGAGCTCTGGGGCTCCATGGAGAACTCAGGGGGTTGGACATGTGAGAGAGGAGCCTGGGCCTGCTCCAGTACCCCCTCCTCCCTCCTGGAGGATTCATCTTCATTCTCATCATCCTCTGTCTCACCAGTCCGGGTATTCTCACAGTTAGACTCCTTCATGACTGGGAGAACATAAAAGGAAGACTTCTATCATCACATAGAAGATATACTAGCCAGTGTTTACCTTAACATCAGACCGACACAACAGCTCAAATCAGTATGAGGGCCTAAAGTAATTCTGATAGAGCATTGTTTTAACAGATAACCTGTTAACACGTAATATAATAACATCATCTGTGCCCAAGTAAGTTAAAAAAAAAAGAAAGAAAGAAAGACTGGAACCTGCTTTAAAGTCAATGACAGTCTTTTTTTTTTCTCATACAGGGACATTCACTATATAACATGTCATATTAATACAGTGCCTAAAAAATGTTTTCAGCCCCACTGGAAGTTGCCCCCTTTTTATTGCTTTTCAACACTGAATCTTGGTCAATTTAATGTGGCTTTTTTGACAAAAAAATACAAAACTGATGATCACGCCAAAGTGAAAACAGATTTCTACAAGTAATGTCAGTTAAAAATATAAAATGTAAAATAAGTGATTGCATAAATACTTCTTCTTGTTTAAAGTGACTCACATGGTCACACAGTAAAATAGAGATCATCGGAACGCAGTATATGTGTCTCAAATGATTGTAGTATAACACACTTGTATCTGAAAGGTCCAGTCATTGGTGAATTAGTTCTTCTGGCTATTAATACAGCAAGACGACAGAAAAACGATCCAAAAAAAGCATGAGCAGAAATCAGGTGATGTATATAAGAACATTTCCAAGTCACTGAATATGGCCTGGGGTACAGTTAAAACGTTTTGGTGTTTTGCGCTATTCCCACCAAAAGGCCTGGTAGTGACAGCATCATGACGTTGCGATGCTTCTTGGCAGCAGGCCCTGCAAGGGTTGTAAAGGTATAGGGTACAATGAATGCAACAAAGCATCAGGACATCCTAGAGGACAACCTGATGCACTCTGCAAGAAAACTGCAACTTGGGAGAAGATTTGTTTCCCAGCAAGACAATGATCTCAAGCATACACCCAAAGCTACACAGAAATAGTTTAAAGACAACAAGGTGAATGTTCTGGAGTGGCCGAGTCAGCAAAGACTTTCAATCCAATTGAGAATGTGTTATTCACTCACAGTGCCCATGCAACCTGACAGCTTAAGCAGTTCTCAAAAGAAGAATAGAATAACACTGCAGTGTCCAGATGTGCAAGGCTGACTGAGTCCTGACCACACGGGCTCAATACTGGAACTGCAGCCAAAGGTGTATCTACTAGACAGTGACTTGAAGGGGGTGACTACTTATTTAACATGTTATTTTTTAAATCAGTAATTACTTTGTAGAAATCTGTTTTCACTTGACATGAGCTTTCTATTGTAAATAGCTGTCAAAAAGGGAAATGTGGACATCCTGCAGTATGGCTGATTCCCAGTCAGCTCATCAGGTCAACAGTGCTGACATCAATGTATGGATGGAATGATATTTGAATAAACAGATTATTACTTTCTTTTTCTTTGAATCTACTTTGTGTCAGTGTGTATATTTTTGCTTTGTACCACACACACACACACACACACACACACACACACACACACACACACACACACACACACACACACACACACACACACACACACACACACACACACACACCTTATGATTGGGGCTGTATGGTTACCTTTCAGGTCTGAAGAATACTCCATTGGAGCTATCCACTCGTAGTCATACATCCGTTTGCTGCCAGAGGGGAGCATACTGAAGATGTCATCTGCGGTGGACTCGGAGTCTCCGTGAACAGGCCCGGAGCCGGACATCCCGCTGTCCGGCCACAGGGTGAGGGAATGCGGGTCCGGTTCTTGGCGAGCCTCCCTGTCACCACTGGCTTGACTGCTGTGATCTCCGTCAATCTCAGTACAACCCCTCGAGTTCTTGTCTTTCATCAGATAGTCACAGATTGCATCTATATTCTCCTTCTTCACGCCAGGCATGACAGCTTTGGCTCTCCTGGGGTCGGTGTTGTTGTGCTTGGTTCCGCAGCTGAAGTCATGTTTCTTGAAGCCAGCCTCTGCAGATGGTTCCATGGTGGTTACGCCAGGGAAAGGGTCTCTGCCATCCCTCTGAACTGTATCCAATCTCGCCTTTAACACTTCAATTTCCTCGGTTTTCTCACGCAGCTCCATTTTCAGGACTCTTATCCTGATGCTCACCATTTTGCGGATCTCAGATAGCGCTGTCTCAAGTACCACGGTGATGTTTCTACCGAGGTGCTCGGTGATGTCGCTGACCGAGCAGAGGAGCTCCTCGTCGGGCTCCAGCTCCAAGAAATCCCCGTCAGCTCGACCCACTGACCCGGGAGGCTCCATGAAGGTGCCGTGGAGCTCAGGAGACAGGTTCGTTTCAGCGAAAATGTGGTTTCTTTTGCGACTCATAAATTACCTTAACTATGAGCTCTGTTTTGTGGAGAGTTGGGCTAGCTAAAAGCTACTCAGCAAGCTAATGTTTGGATGATGCTGAAAGACTGTAGATTAGTCAGGTTTACCTGAGTTAACATGAGCCTCACCGGATGTATTAGGAGTCCGTCTTCAAAACAAAAGCTTTTTCGTGTCAAACAGCTATCTAGACGCAGACTCAACAATTTGGCTTTTTTTGTTAAGTAGTGAATGGAAGTAACTTTATTGACATTTGACACTTGACAGATACAGTCAGTAGAGTTGCAGTCTACGGCAGTAATGGCTGAATTTAGATGTGTGTGTTTTTACAGGAAGCGCCCCCCAAAGTATAGCCAGACATTTAGAGAATGTTCTTGAACATGACACTTCAAGGAATGTTCTAGATGAGCTAAAAGTTCCTCAGAAATAACCTTCTTGTTAATGGGCACCATTAATGAAGTTCAGACTTCAGCTGGATCTGACTTATCTGAAGATTTAAACTTATTTGACGCAGTATACTTTTTTTTTTTTTTTTTAAATAAACAAGTAGCAAAAACAAAATAAATAGGTGAAAGAATAAAAATGACTGCAAATAATACCAATAAAAGTACATACTCAGATATAAGATATCCTTCAGATAAGTTAACATTATCTGAAGGTTATTTCTGGGGAACTTTTAGCTCATCTAGAACATTCCTTGAAATTTCATGTTCAAAAACATTCCCTAAATGTTGCTTTTGTAGAACCTCTGTGGAACTTTCATAGAACGTTCCCTCAATGCTAATTTGTGAGAACTTCAGAGGACCTCCTGGGAACTTTCAGGGATGTCCATTGAATGTATGCTTTTGGTTAAAAATAAATAAATAAATAAAAATAGCGTTTTTACAGTCTTGAGGTTTGCAGGATGCTCGCAGACCATTCATGGAATGTTAAGACTAGAGGTTGTGCATACGTTTGTGGAATGTTCTCTGAATCTACAGTACTAGGGTTTTGATCCCTTTGCCCTGCCACTGTCCCTGGCATCAGCAACTGCACAGTACTCTAGGAAAGTTTAGCTGGGATTAATACTTATACCTAATGGCTTATAATATTAGTGTAACTTATTCATACCTTAAAATGCATATGGTTCCATACACCTGCCTATTTGACAACTTCCAGGACCAGCGTGCAGGTGCCACTACTGAACATCATGTTTACTTGCTTTGTAGTGATTTTTGTGTCTTTGTGAGAGTTTTAGTTTCTCTTTGGTTTCAGTTTTTGCCCTTTGAGATCAGATCTGAGCCCCTCCTGAACCCTTTGGCTCCCTTTTGACTTGTTAAGAGATCCGTTTATGTGTACAGCCAATAAAAGACAATTTAATACAGAGACGGTACTCACACCATTTTGAGACTAAAAACCCTTGTACTTTACACCACTGAGTCATCTGACAACTATTGTGTGTAATAAAGAAACGGTAAGCATTATATGACAGTGGATTTTTTTTTAGACATAGTGCTGAGTGTGTTATAACTTGAGTACCATTATGTATCTTGTGATTCCAATATGTGGATTGTCTGATTGCTGTGGTCATAAATTCCTGAGTGTTGCTCTAGTTTTATGTCAATCCTGCTGCTGCTTGGCTGCAACTCTGAGCTGACAGAGGAACTGACTGGAGGAAAGGAAATGCTGACTCTGTTCCTGGGATGTTTGAGGGAAAACACACACTTTGGATTATACACTGACCCAAGGCCACTCACAGACAAACAGAGTGGAAAACTGAGGGGGGGAGGTTCAGGATAGAGAGTGTGTGTATCTGTAAGAACATGCAGTCTTCTTTGGTTTTATTTAGGGAGTAAGTATAGCAGGTCTTGATGTTAAAAAACCCCAAAAAACAATAAAATGTAGTTTTAGTGTGTGTGTGTATCCCCCTCCCCCTATTTAGTCATCTGGTAATGGAAGGCCCTATATTTATCCAGTGAGTGATTATTAACCTGAACATTGTCCACTTGAGTTTTGGAGAGAGACAGTGGAAACGTTTCATATTGAATTACACACACAAAAAAAAACTAATTACTTGTTCTGGTTAGTTGAACAGATGTGTGCAGATATCCAAGTAGAAATAATATAACCTTTTTATTTCCACTGCCAGTGCAGTAGACCCCAGTAGCCTATAGAATTTGAGTCAAGCTCACCAGAGCAGCCCAAGAAATAAATCAAATTTAACTTCAAAATAAAAGTTTTGTCAGTAATGGTCGTGTTGTACATTTTCAACCAGAACATGAATACTGAGGTCAGATCAAAACACAGGTAGAAGGACAGAGAAGGACATCAACTACATAAAAAAATGAGCAAATCAATCTATAAAATACTTAATTCAACTTCTTCTAAATGCAACCTGCCAATAAAACAAATAAAAACAAATAAATAACAACAATATGTAGTATGAGTATCTCATAAATCTAACATAACATACAAAATATAAATTGAAAAAGGTTTACTATCCTGTCTACACAAGAAGAAAGCACGTTTTCCTACTTCAAACTCAGATTTGTTAGATTCAGTTCCGTTCAATTCATGCAATAATTAGAAGAAATGTAGAGGACAGGAGGTAGGCTATAGCTATTACTTTGGGTCGGTTCAGGTGTGAACTTTTTGTCGAGACATTTATTTTGAAAGCAAAGCCGGGACGCGGTGCCAGCGGACACTCCTGTCTCCTGGAACGGGAGAAAAGCTTTGTGCGCGCACCGTCCGGAGGCATGTGATCAGCTGGGGTCCACTGATCCCAGGTGACTGTACGGTTATCTTGGAAATGTCAGCCGTGTCGGACAAAGGCTCTTGGAGCCCCAGGTACCGGAGAGAGATCTCTGCTGACAGCCAGCTCATGGCAGAGAAACCACACCGACAGAGCAGAATGGGTAAGATTGATGACTGACATGTGAATAAGAGCCAAACCTCCGGAGAACAGACACAATACTGGCCTCATATGGGATAATAGCTTTTTACAGTTACTGTATTTTGTGGGGCTCAGAACTTCACACTGCTTTGCTTAGTTAGCTATCCATCACTTTAATCACTTTTAACTGTTCATTGATTTGAGCTGTTTATTCTTTTGTTTAACAACTTTTCTTTTGCCAACAGTTTATTTGGAACTTTCAGTCACTGAATGAACTAAATATATGTTGTAACTAACTAGTTCACTTGTTCATCCATTACCTTTGGCTATTTCAACTATTCAACTATTTCCATTGTTTATCATTACTACCATCTATGTCACCTGTTCATTTACTACTTTAATCAACTATTTTAACAATTTATTTGTTATTTTCAGCTAACTATTTTGTCTATTCATCCATATCTTTTATCTAACTAGTTTAACCATTCATCATTTTTAGTAAACCATTATACCAGTATGTCCATTACTTTTAGCTAATTAGAAGAAGAAGAAACCTTTATTGTCACGAATCCATTTTTACAGTATTGTGAAATTAGTTTTTTCGCATAGTTGGGGTCAGAGCACAGGGTCAGCCAAGGTACGACGCCCCTGGAGCAGGAAGGGTTAAGGGCCTTGCTCAAAGGCTAAACAATGGCTGCAATGGGGTTTGATCCTCTGACCTTCTGATCAGTAGCCCAGAGACTTAACTGTTGCAAGTTCATTCGTTACTTTTAACTAAATATTTTCAAAGATTATTTATTACTTTTAAGTAACTATTTGGACTATTTAGTTACTACTTTTAGCTAACTATACTAGACGTTTGGTAGTGTTAGTTCAATTTAGTTGAATATAGTCATCACTTGAGTACAAGTACCATTGAGGGTGCTAAAATGGTCCATCCATTAGTGATCAGATAGTTAATGAACTGACGTTCAGTTCTGTCATGTTATTTCGGTACACTACCACAAAAACACCAAATATTATTCTAAATCTCAAAGTATGCACTCATCATGAATTTACACCTCACCCCTGCATCAGTGAAAGATCCACAATCTGTGAAAATTCTGAAATGTTTGTTTGACATGGGATGTGTCCTGGTGTGTGCACTGGAGGGTTCAGGACCAGAGCAACTGGTTCCAAGCCAGTTGGGATGTCACAAATCCTGCATGTCATTTCTAGATGTTAAACTGAAATTTTAGGTGTGTTCAGTGAAACTTTCCCTGTACAGCAGTGAAAGTGAAAACAGGCTCTGTGCAGACATCATTCTGGACAGTGAAGCTCAAGCATCACAGACATGAGACATTGAGCAAAACACTAGCTGCATCCTTTAGCTAGCACTTAAAACCAAGTCACAAATACTGAAATGATATCTTTTTATTGAAGGTATGGAAAAAATGAAAAACACAACCACAGTCTGCTGTGAGCAGCACTGGAGCAGCTGGAGGTTCAGTAATGACAAAGGAGCAAATGCTGTCACAGAGACATCTCTCTACACTCTAAGTCACTTTACAGTGTCAGGAACTGTTCAGTGTTTGTTTCATGTTCAAGTTGAAAGCAGTATGCCTGTATGCTGTGTAGAGTACTGTTAAAGCACTGTTCTTTAGTGCTTCTCCATTTATTGCCTGTGTAATCACATTATGTGTTGGATGTTTTATCAGGGAAGTTGCTTCTGTTTCAGGCGATTGTGTCTGGATTGTGACACATCAGCCATATCAGTTATTACTCTGTGAAAGTAGAAGTAAACCATGTACGGTCTGGCTCTAACTTCAGCACTGCTTCTTCCTGTGTTTTGCAGTGCGTGGCTTCTCCAGAGATGCTGGAAGTCTGAAGGGAACTCTGTCAGCATGTGAGGAAAACTTCCCAACAGGTGACTAGAGCTTGCATGTATGTTTTGTTCTTTAGCATGCTAAAGCAATAAACTTAGAAGTTGAACATGATAACACAGTTAAAGGTTTGGCATTTAGAAGTAAACCCAGAAGCTGTGCATAAGTACAGCTTTCTAGCATGGCTGCAGACTCTATAGTGTTATTACAAAATATTGAACTGCATGTCTGTTGGAGAACAAAAACAATTTGGTAAAAATATCAGACATTTCTGGTGCGTTGATGCTGCATTACACCTTACAACAGGAAAATGTGGATCAGAATGAACATACTTATGATTTTGCAATACCGTAAGCCCAGCTACTAGAGGAGCCAACAGGTTAAACCAGTCAGTTATGAAATCATCTCCGCATCATGATGATCATGGCTGTTATGTCACAACAGATCAATGATTCCATTCTTGCCATGACCTTTTTATCATTATTATTTAAACTGACAGCGTAAAGATTTTGTCACTTCAGCCTTCTTTATAAAAGCCAAGAAGTTCTGATGTGTAAAATGAAAAAGAAATAATTCAGATTTGACTATTTGTAGGTCATCAATTAAAATAGAACAGATTACGGCCAATAACCAAGTTAATTCCTTTGTGAAAAAGATCAGATTTCCTTGAGTTATGTCCTTCCATTAAAGCAGCGTTCAGATGACACTCAGCTAGATTTGATCAGAATATTTTCTGACCACAGAAGGGCTTTCTCTGCGTGAAATTATGGCTGGACTGAAGGTTTCTTAAGGGGCAGTAGTTTTGTCATGATACCAATAACTGCATCAACTCCACCCTGACCAAGAAGTAAGTTGTTATACTTCACCCTCTGGTTTGCACCTTTGTGGAGAAAGATTGGTACTGCAGCAGGATACTGATCCCAAACACACACCTGAGCTTTGAAGAATTTACTTGAAGCCCAGAGAAGACCAAGGAGTGCTGACTGTTGTTGAAAATCCTTCACAGTCACCTGACCTCAACCCTACTGAACATTTATGGGGCACTTGAAGACTGAAGAAGTTATATATTTTTTCAAGAAGCTCTTTGGCGCATTGCCACATCATGCTGGAATAACAGTTCTGAACAAAGTGGTGGAGTCCAAGCAGCTCAAGTGCTGCTGTCACTAAAACAAAAGGGAGGCAGATGTTCATTTACATTTACAACAGAAAATGACTTGGTACTTGGTATATCATCTATCTGCTGCCAAATGGTCTTTGACAGTTGACAAAAGGTTAATAACTCAACTGGATAGAAGTATTCACAGAAAAAAAAAGTGTCATTAAATTTCATTGCACTTATATTGCACCTTTTTTTTTTTTTTTTTATTTATCTTTTTTTTTTTTTTTTTATTTTTTATATTGCACCTTTTAACTGCAGGTAGGTTCTACAAAGTGCTTTACAATGTGTTTCTCATTCACACACACTAATGGTAGCAGAGCTACCATGCAAGGTGCTTGCCTACCATCCAGAGTGACTTGGGGTTCAGTGTCTTGCCCAAGGACACTGTGACATGTGACAACCTTTAAAATAGTGGACAACCTACTCCACGACCAACTGTGTTTATTATATGTTTATTGTTGTTTGAGAGGAAATTTTAGGAGTACGATAATTTATCATAAGATATTGCTTTTATTAGTATTGTCAATCCTGACTATTCCAAGAGCAAATATCCATCCATGCATGCATCCATTAGCTTTATTTTGTGGAGCTTTGCAGGAGAAGCAATCATCTGACCTGTAAAACTCAAGTGACCTCTGTGGAAAATCATGTGAGAGAATTTAAAATAGTTTATACCTTGAACCTGTGAGTTTCTCCGAAGTCACTTATTAAACTCTGAGTTAGTCACTCATTGTCATTATCAGCTCACATCACTGGATGAGTTTATTTTACGGGTATCTTACTTGCAGTTTGTAATTTAATCTTGGGTGTGAGTTGGTACCAATGTTTAAACTAACATTAGGGTGGTAATGTAAATGAACCTTCTACTCATTGTTATACCGATGACACATATCATATCAAATATCAGGAAAATGTATCCATAAGTTCAAATGGTGTTGCTGTAATCTTTTCATAGTGCAGTATTAACAATAACAGTAGCATTCACTAGACTACTACCGTCATGTCATATGTGAGTATGCACAAAAAACTATTTCTCATCATCAGTAAGTTCATCTTCATCTGCAGAGCTGTTGTCTTCAGTACCCTCCAATATTAGTGAAATGCTGTACCCACTGCAGTGCCGTCATGGTAAAGTGACAATATACCCTTTTCACATATGCACTCTGTTCCACACAGACACACTTCTGTATCATTGTCAGGGTTCAGGCATTATAACAGTGAGAGAGCAAAGCCACCATAAGGTCAAATTGAAAACTATTTCTCCCCAATTTTTGTCCAGTGGACAGTTTTCCAAAAACCATACATTGTTTCATACTCCACATCTCTGCCGATGTCATACACGTTTTAGAGAAAAGCATTAGAGGACTAATGTTTTTTGTTTTTTTTAAAATCATTTTCGACATAATGAATTTAGAACATTGTTTAATTACATCGTTTGAGGAATACCATTGTGTTGATTGCAGTTTTTTTTTTTAATGAATGTGAACCTGATGATACTGATTAGGGATGTCAGTGATTGACTGTTAATCGATTACTGACTGTTAATAAATTAAGCAATTAGAAATAATAAATATTTAGAATTAATACTATTTAATAAAAATATTTACTGATAAGTCAGTAGACAATAAACTTAGTCAGCTAGGTGTGGTGACGGATGTAAACTGATGTTTATTTTACTTCTTTAAATACAGTATACTTCCTTGTTTTTTTAACTGTAGTTTTATTGAGATGGTAGTGAACTTACTTGAATTAAAAGCAAAAGTGACAAAAGCAAAATAAATGTTGTGTTTGTATTTATGTTTGCATTGATGAATTCAGTAGACAAGAAGTGCAGATTTGAGGAGGATAATGACACATTACCACCAACAGGTGGAAAAGGATGTATTTCTCTATGAGTAAGCATTCATCCTGTAAAACACATTCTAAAATTCTGTCATCCCTTGTTCTAACTATAGTGTGTTGTGTGTTCAGCTCTGCCTGTGCTGCTGGACGTGGTCACAGGTCGTGATCATCTTCCAGCAGACGAGGAGTTACAGGAAATGCTGAGAGGAAAGCTGCGCATTCTGCAGGCTGACAGTGCTGAGGTCAACACTCTATTCATGGTACAGCTCATGAAACATGCACACACACTTGGCCACCAGACCTATATTAAGCATTTCAACTGTAAAACATTCACTTCATCCCTACATTTAATGAATTACAATGCAAAAGAAAACTGTTTAGTTTCAAAAAAATGTGTTTAATTATTTTTTTATACATAACTATTTAGAACACCCCTGGGTGCCAAATGTAGAAATCAGTGAATACAGATTTCTGCACTCTGTGACCAAATATTAATAACAAAATATTTTGCAGGAGGACACATGACTGAAAGTGAATGTTAATAATAAACTTGAATGCTGCACCTGCTGTGTAGTAGGCAGTTGATAGCATTTTAGCCATAACAAACTGGTAAGCTGATCATGATTGTGGCTGTCTGCTGGTTACAGGGTCCTTTGCTCTGCAGCTTTACGTTTACGTGTTTATGTATGTACTTTCACTATTTCAGTATTACATTAAATATGTCTGTCAAAAGCTTTAGTTTTTTTTTCGCTTTGCTGCTGAAAGCTGGGCTAGGCAGTCTGGGAAGAAACTGCACTTTTGCTCCTTCTCTTGGCTCAGTTCTCAGGCTTTAGCACCATGATGGGAGATTTCAGCCAATGAAAAGCTTTTTCACCCAAAGTAGATGAGATAGTAGAAACAGCAACAAGGTTCATGGTGAGAGTGGGATGTGGTTACACAGGGAATTAGATGACTTTACCTTCGAGGAACAGCATTGGAATCCTTGATAATTCCACAAATTAATGGTAACGTTTAGCTTCACTATCTTTGCACATTGGAAGCCCATGCTTGTCTGGTGGGAGGAGCTTAGAGAGAGGTGAGAGTCAAGGGCTGCAGGAGGAGGACTGTGGATTCTGAAATTCTGACATTTTTTAATTTAATTTTGTTTAACCGTTTTTTACTTTTCCAGTTTCCTGCCTGCTGCAGCTTTAATATTCTTCTCCATAATGGATCAATATGCTTACCATGTCCCTTTTTATATTTCTGCTAAAATTATATTTAGTACAGTGCTTCCATATTTGTCAGACTCATCTCAGAGAGAAAATGGGATCAGTGTCAGAAAAGTTTAGTTGTATAACATGAATGAACGAAAAATCCTCAAAACGTCCTCAAAGGAAAATTTTCTTGCAGTTGAGAAAAATTGATGCAAAAAGTTGAACTGTTTTTCTTTTCCCTCTTTAAAGGAGTTGTCCACTCATCTTGTGTCCATCAGCAGTGAAGAAAAAGCCATTTTTGTAACATTCAAGACATTTGAGGAAATATGGAAGTTCACCACATATTATACAATAGGTATGGAATCTGCTTAAATGGACATGCAGTAAATGGAACTTCAACGGTTTTGCTGATACATTATTACTTTTATGTTATTTAGAATGTGATTCTATACCTGATAACCTCTACATTTATTCTATTGATCTGACAGGATAGACAGGTATGTCTACCTGTCTATGTTTGAATGTGCATAGGATATATTCAATACTGTGCCACTTTACTTTAAATAAACACTAAAAGTAAAGTGAGGATGCATTCCAACATACATACGTACACACAAGTCTTTTTGCACATGTGAAATTTAATGTGTAAAAAACATGTTAACATCACACATGAAGAACAAATGTGAAGCGTGCTTTTCACATGGAAAACATGTGGTTTTGAAACATTGTGATGGTGTATATGTGTGAAACTCACGTGTATTCCCATGTGAAATCCATTGGATTACTTAGGTAGCCCATGTGATTTTATGTGGAATCCATGTATATTCCCATTATAAACCCATGGGATTACATGAACCCATGTAAAATAGTGGCTCTTTGGTTGTTTCATTCCTTCATTATAGGTCTTCTGGAAATATGACAACATTTGCTGGGTCAAAAATATACATATACAGCAAAGCCGATATTTAAACGTCCCTTGGTTACTTTCACCTCAACTAGGCGCTTTTGATAGCCGTCCCCCAACTTCTGGAAAGCTTCTAGTTGTATCTTTGACTCTCCTCTTTAGCCCTAACCCTAACCCTAAACTAAATTTGTTGACTTTCTGAACCAGACTTGTTTCTTCCTCACAGTCCATGGGTTCTAGATGGAATTTAAGTCAAGACTTTGGGGAGACCAGTCTAAAACTTTCATTCTAGCCTGATTTGGCCATTTCTTTACCACTTTTGATGTATGTTTGGGGTCATTGTCTTGTTGGAACACCCAACAGGTTTTCCTGAAGTATGTGGAGTTTTTTCTTCTTCTTCATTAATCTATTTACATTGTGTAAAGCACCAGTTCCACTGGCAGCAAAACCAGCTGTGCTCCAGAGCATAATACTACCACCCGTAATGCTTCACAGTAGGTTTGGTGTTCTTAGGGTTAAAGGCCTTACCCTCTCTCCTTCAAACATATTGCTGGTCATTGTGGCCAAAAACCTCAATTTTTGTTTCATTTGTCCATGTGATCAGCAACAAACTTCACTTGAGCCTTAAGGTGCCACATCTAGAGAAAAGGCTTTCTTGTTGCACTTTGACCTCTTAGCCCCTAGTGATGTAAAACGTGCTTGACAGTAGACACTGACAGCTGTGTTCCAGCAGCTTCTAATTCATTGCACACCTTCCTTTTGTGGATTCTTGGTTGACTCTTGACAATCCTGACCAACTGTCTCTCAGCAGAAGGTGATAGTTTGTGTTTTCTTCCTGATCGTGGCAGTGACACAACTGTGCCATGCATTTTATACTTAAAAACCACTGTTTGCACAGATGATTTAGCTGCTTTGAAATGGTTTCGATCTGATTTCCCTGACCTGTTCAAGTCAGTGATTTGCTTTTTCAGATCGTTGCTGAGCTCTTTGACCTGTCCCATTGTAGTGTTTGTGGCCCAGCATAATGAGTGTATCAAATGGGCCCTATTTTAATTGACTCAGAGGAGTCACCATCTGTAGTCAATCATAATGACTCATGAGAAGTTAAAAGGCCATGCCACAAAGACAATTTGCATTCTACGTCACCAAAATAATTCAATTTGCTAAACAGTATATATATTTTTTAAACCAGATTATGTCATATTTTCAGAAGACCTATAATAAATCTATGAAAGAACCAAAATGCATGATTGTTTGTTTTTGTGTGTGTGTGAAGATGCATGGGTTTTAGTGATTATTATTGAAAATTCGGAGTTATAGGAGTTCTTGGAAAGCTCTTGCAACTCTTTTCACTTTTTTTTCACATCTTCCTCTTGTACAGGTTTCCTGGGTCACTGTATGGAGAATCTTTTGTTAGATCAGACGTTTTGGCTTAGTTCTTTGGAGGATGACATTGCTATCAAAGTTTCTATTCAGGAGGAAACATTGAACCTTATCTACAAAGGCATCCTCATGCAAGAAGGTAGGCATTGAAATGTAGTTGTAGAGGGTGCTCATCCAAGACAAGGGAAGCTCTACTGGACAGAAGCCAAACTAGTGCACTGTTCTTAAAGTACAAATGTATAGGACTTTAGGTAATCAGTGGCAGATGGACAACAAATGCAGACAACTTCGCATTGAATATTTAAATCCTCTTCAGGTAGAATGAAGAGGGGAAAGAGGAGAGAAGGCATATATAAAATGTAACCTTAATTCTAAGAAACAAGCATCAAGAGTATTATTGGTGTGTATCGGTGGTCTAGTGTGGGTCAGTTGTTAAAATTCAAATCTTTTTGCACCAGTAATTAAAAAACATTCACCTTATAAATAACTTTCATGCATAGATAGTTTTTTTTGTTTAATGATTTTAAACACTGAGTGAAAAATATGATAATAAACCAATACAGTTTTTAAAAAGGACAGTCACAGTGGCATTTCATATTCACATTCTGCCTCGCTTTATCCTTAGGTTCAATGTTTGCAAGTTGTAGTGCCAACCAGATGTTTGACAGCTCCACCTCTGGAGGAGACCTGTACCTGGAGCAGGGAGACATAGCCCAGTTTGAGCCTCCTTTCCTGGGCTCAGGATGGACTGTCCTCTGCTTGGCTGATGGAGCTCGAGGCACTGCACCCAAACCTGCTCTGGAGCCAGTCATCCCTTTTCATCAGTGAGTCACTTCCACACAAATGCCTTTTTGGACCTGACATAGTGTCATACAAGTGATTGTGACCAATTGTACTGTTCTCAAACAGTAGTATATCTAGGGTCTCATACTCTGTGGTCACGTGACCCAATCTTTCAACAGATGGTTTCTCAAATCCTGTGCAGAGAGCATTTTAGTTGGTGATGGAAAAGCTTCCTGTGACTTCCCTCTGCATTTTGGTAAGCACTTTTCTGTTTCATCTGAAATGCCTACCGATGTTGCAGTAGTTTAATTGCCATTTTAGCTTCTTTCACTACTCTTATACAACCATTTCCACCCTACAGATCTTTGTACTGTGATCAGCTTGTATCTGTTATTACAATGCAATCTGCTGTTATATTTCAAACGTTGCCAAGCATAGCACATTCAGTAAAGAGGTAACCTGGTGCAAATATGACTGAAATAGATGCTGCATTGTTGTACTTATTTGTGTTGAATCTGATTTTTTTAGAGTTGACATGAGACACATGAGAGTTTTCAGAAATGGTTCAATAACACCAGTTTCACTGACTCAGTGTCATGAGGTTATTTACTCATTATTTATTTGTTTTAATTACGCAGAAGAAAAATGTCCATGTTTGCTGGCTGGAGATTTTTTCAAATCTCACTTTGGCCTGGTGTTGGGGACAAGGAGATTTTAAAATGTTTCCCATATGTCTTTAATCCAGAGAGCTCAGGACTGTTCATTTTGGTTTGGCTGAATTTGGAGATGTCCTTTAGATGGACATTTAGAATAGCCTAGGGAATAAGATGTTGAACTGCCATTTCAACTTTAATTGTGTTTCAGTATTTCAACATTTTCAGTTCCAGTTTCAACTGTAAATTGTCATCACTGAGCACGCATACATATTCTAAGCTAAGGTAAAACATACTATAAAAGTGCTTTCCATTTACTATTTATTATGGCTGAAAATATGCATCCGCTTCATATATGGAAATATGGTTTACAACTCGATTGCCAATTTCCCCACTGTGGAATCAAAAAAGGATTATCTTTTCCAGGGACATGTAATGGTCAACAGACAGAGCATTAGAAGCCTGTCTGAAAGTTGGATAACAATCTGGTCTCATTGTATCCTCTTCTCTATTCAGCCAAAGGAACCTGTCTGGCCACAGCAGAGTATGACGCTCAGGGTCCAGATGAGCTGAGTGTGGCACCTGGTGATCGCATCATCATTGTGGGACTGCTGGTGTCTTGTTTTGATTGGTTCACAGGGCAGAAGGAGGCGACAGGTGAAGTGGGTCTGGTCAAGACAAGCTTGGTAAAACCATCCACTGACATTTGCGAGTGAGTGTATCAACAAGTGCAATGTTAGTTATTTTAACGAAACACACATTAAATGATTTTAAATTTACTGTATCTTGTTTTACTCTCTGCCACTCAGCTCATCAGATATTTTTTTGGATGGAGAGGAATGGATGTTTTTCAGTCGACAAGAGGACAAAGTCATAGAGGAATCAATTGCAGTTTTGAAGATAAAATCTCAAAATGATATTGGTTATAACTACAAATTGGGTAAGACAGAAACGCAGCAGGACTCTCAGGTCACACAGCTACACAGAGATTTTCTATCTTCATTTTTGTATTGCAGGTTATAATGAAGATCTAATTTTACATTGTCCACATCCATTTTTTCTTAAGTTTTTGTTACTGACTTCAGGTGCAGTTAATGAAAACTCAGATTCATTCAACAAGCTTTAAAATGTGTTGCAGCATGTAATGTAATTTGACCTAAAATGAGTTTTTGCTTGCATTATTTATGAGCTTTAATAACTAGCTGCTTTTTATGATGTTTTCTTAATGACTTTCTTGTACTTTTTGTATGCTCAGATATGATCGCTTACCAAGACTCAGAAAGAAAAGCATCACGTAAGCAGTGCCAGTCTAATAGTACATGTATTGTTTTATTAATGTGTCTTATCTCCTCTGGATGACAGCATCATTTTTCTCTCCCATTACTCTTTTGCAGTCAGCTCTTCAATAAAAGATGACACACAGCAAAACGAGTTGAAGAGAAATGTTCAGAAACTTCTTGATGAAGGACAAGACTCATCACCAGATTCCACTGTGACCATAAGTAGTAGTCCAGAAGACATAGTCCCAGCTGCAGAGGCAGAAAACCCAAGCCCTCCTTGTTTCACTGTCCACCCAGTTGTAGAAGGAAACAACAACACAGAGAACTTAATTCCGCTCTTCTCTTTTTTGGAAGGACAAAACTACAAAGTAGAGTTTGGCATTCTGTACGGGCAGAGTTCTGAACTGCTTGCATCCTCCACCTTTACAGGCCACTCTGACGAGGATGAGCTGATTACCTTTTTGGGTGTTGCCAGGGAAACAGCCAGGAAGAAACGACTCTTTTGGCCACAGACTCGATTGTGTTTCCTGTTGGGTAAGCTCTGTGCTGGGAGATCAAAGTTCAGCCAGGCCCGGGTTTACTTTGAGGAGTCTCTCAGCGTTCCCCGAGAAGGCTTCACAGACCTCCGACTCTTAGCTAGCATCTACTCCAACCTGGCTGCCATATATCTTTTGCAGAAAAACACAGAAAGTTTCTTTGCTCTGACAGAACGACTTGTTGCCTTGCTATTGGGAATCCCAGATTGCCTGAAAAGTTTACAAGACAACTCTGTTCTTAAATTCATCCTCAAGAAAGCTGTCCTCTCTCACAACAAAATGGCAGAGGCTCGAGCTTGTCTTCTGTTGGCCAAACACCACTGGGTCCATGCTGAGGGGGTTTGGGTTGTTCCTTATCTGGAAAGACTACTTGTTCTTTGTGATGAAGCTAAGAACACGTGGAGCATCTCTCCCACTGATGGATACCTGACCCTGGGAAAGCTTTACAGCAAACTCCAACTTCCCCACCTGAGTATCAGTTCAGCCAGGAGAGCCTCTCTGCAGCCCTCTGCCATGCTGTCTGACTGTCTTGGCAGTATGGCTTTAGTTTTGGACAATGTCAACAGACAGTACGACAGCACTAAACAAGAAAGCACCATTCTGCCTCAAGTGGCTCCATATTTGCACCAAGCCCTCTCTTTTACCATGGGCCAAGGTGTAGGAAGTGACCTTAACTATGTTTTGAGCCATCAACTCACTATTTGTCTCTGCCAACTCTTTCACAAGCACAAAATGGTGGAACATGCTATCCGCCATATGCATACTCTCATCAACAACAACTCACCTTCACAGCAAGTCGCCATCTCTGTTCCAGAAAGAAACAGTGCCCTCATCTGGTTGGCATGGCTTCACATTGAAAACAATCAGCCTAATATTGCTCTGGATATTGTGGACTCAGTCCTCACCTCCATGCCAGAACATTGCACAACCCCTCAGGAAGGTTAGTGCGTTTCTATGACTTAATGCATGAAAAAGATACAAGTATCGAGTATTACCTACTGTTCAGTTTGACACTACATCTAAATAATCTAATGAATCACATGATTAGGCACATGGTATTATTTGTATTTATTTTATTTAAAGATTTTTTTTTGGCCTTTTATGCCTTTATTCGATAGGACAGTGGATAGAGTCAGAAACGGGAGAGAGTGGGGAAGGAAATGTGGTAAACGCCCGAGGTCGGAATCGAACCCGGGACAGCCGCTACGCCTTAGGACTTGGGTCACGCGACATAACCGTTAGGCTATTGAGGCGCCCCTTGTATTTATTTTAATAAAATTGCAGATCACATATCTCAAGGTGCAATCTGGTGGAGCTTTTGTACACTAAAAAAACTAAAATATCAATTTTGTGTTTCTTATTTGCTGACCCTAGCTAGCTTGTAATATAATCAGATTGTGAACTAAGCTAGTCCTAAGATTGATATTAGTGGGAACCAGAACCTTCTGTGAACAAGTACTTTTTACACTCCGAGAACTATTGGTGACTAACAACATTTATGCCCTGGAAAAGGTTTCTGTTGTGGAAACACACTAAAAGTACACAGGACAATCAAGAGAGTTCGCATACAGATTTTTGTCTACTTGATTTTCAGTTCAATCACATCATTGCACATGTAACTTTTTAATGTTGGGGATTATTTTGAGCCATACAGCATAGGATGTGCAGCTCTCTGTACAGATGCAAGGTTTGGATTTTTTTGAAAAACAAAGTGCAATTGACAGAATAAAATGGATGTAACATCAGTTCTTTTGTAACTGTTGGAGTAAATGTGTTCAATTTAACACAAAGGTGTCATTCTCAACACGCGCGGTGTGGCTCTTCGATGCATGGGTGACCTCCGGAGGGCAGCAGAGAGCTACCAGGCTGCTGTTGATGTCTGCCAAGAGTATGAGGACATGCCAAACTGGGCTGTAGCTCAGGCTAACTTAGGTAAGAAAAGATATGATTTAAAACATGTGGCTCTTATGTTCAGAAATTTGTGATGTGACTCATCTTCGTCTTCATTAAGGGCTGTTGTGTCTGAAGGCCGGAGCTAAAGGACTAGCACAAAGGCACCTGACTGAGGCTGTGCAGCTATTCTCTGAGCTCAGTGAAGAAGGCCATGAGGCGAACTTCATCACTGTGCTGCTGGAGCTGGGACAACACTATGTGAAGCAGCAGCAGGTGGACTACGGGAGAGGTTGCTATGAGTGGGCTCTGTTGCTGGCTATCAATGCCAACCTGTCAGACTGTAAGTGTGCAAGTCACACAGTCACTTACATTTGTTCTTTTTTAGAATCTGTGTTCACATTGTCTTTCTGTTTTTGCTCTGCCACTTTGCCAGCTCAGCTCACTGCAACCAAACATCTGTGCAGTCTGTATGGGTGTGAGAATCCAGACCAGGCCCAGTGCATCATCTACAGCCAACACCAGGTCCAGCTGCTGAGAAGCACAGGAGACAGAAGACAGGAGGGAAATGCACTGGAAGCCATCAGCAAGCTCTACCTGACTCTGGGCACAGAGAGGTGTGTAAATGTGGAGCTGGAATGTTCTGATTTGCATTGGGAAAATGCACACAAGTGTAAAGTGCTTAAGAATGAAATAAATAGATAAATAAAATCAGACTAGGCAGATAACATGAGAAACAGTCTACGGGACAAGAGCACAATACATTTAAAAAAAAATCAATTTTAAACCTAACAGACAGACAGTTTAGAGAGGAAAACACAGGGATGATTTGATTTAGCCTCTTTCACTTGGCAGTTAAGCAGCTGCATTTTGTACCAACTGGAGACAATGAAGGGAGCCCTAGCTGACAGACTGAGAAAGCGTTTTGCAATAATAATAATCAAGCCGAGAATAGATAAAAGCATGCACAACTTTTTATAAAACAGCAATTGATATGTTAGAAATAATCCTGAGTGAAAGAAAAAGACTAAACTTTATCATCAAAACAGAGGTTAGTATCAGATACTACCAAGTTTCTTAGTAGCCAGTGTTATGTTATTTGATGCCTAGCTAAGATTAGCACCAACAGAGCTGATGGAATTCGGGGTATCCAACAAAATAACCTCAGACTTATCATTAAATTTAAGAAAAAAATGAGGACATCCAGGATTTAATAGGGGGTATAAAACAGAGCCTTGACGGACACATCACAGTTGAGCTCTCAAGGAAGTTGACATACACAGAGCAAAACATATCAGATGAGATGAAATTAGTTTCTCTCAAACTTTAAATAAAAAAGACAGTTTGGAAATTGCTCTGTAGTTACTTATCATTGATTACTGAGCTGATATTATTAGAGAAATAAAACGTGATATCAAAAGATAAAGATAGAGTATAGAATAAATAAAAGGAGAGACAATTAAGGCAGTAAAGTGTATTGTAAAAACCTGAGAAAACCCTCCCTGAGTAAACTCAGTCAGCTGCATAATATTTCAAATGAATTTACTCACTACATGAATACATAGTTATAAAAAAACTATTGTAGTATAGTATGATTTAGGCACCCTCCAATGGGAGTTGCTTCTTCAACAGGATAGGCATACTTCGCTATTTCTCTTTAAACATTAAAAAAAACTAATTACAAATAATACATTAACAAATTAAATGATTTAAGTTAGTCAGACATTGTAGTTAAATGTGTTAAATATGTTGTGGCGTTCCAATCCCATAATGCTCCAAAAGGCTCAAAAGACAGAATCCCTGATTTTCATTTCATATCTTTTTACCTTTTTGACATTTCTGAAGTTTGCAAGTTTCATCTTTAGGTAAATCCAAACATTAAAATAACCCACACTGCCCACTTCCTGCTTTTGCTTTGACCTGTTTCCCTGTGCTATGAGGGTTTATTTGCAACATTTCAGGTGCACTCGCTTTGAGGTTTGCCTCCAAATAAGTTTGTCTCTGAATGTTTTCAGGGCTTACCGGGCAGCTCTTGACTACACCAAAAGCAGTCTGGGTATTTTCATCGACCTGGGCTGTAGGGAGAAGGAAGCGTATGGCTGGTTGCAAGCAGGGAACATCTACCACCTGTTGGGCCAAACGGAGCTTGTGGACATTTATGTTCAGGTCTGGGATCAGTGTTTTGTCAATTGCAATACAATACTATATTTAAACTACTACCATCAGTAAAACCCAACACTTCCTATACAGTTGTTTCACATTTAAAGTCCTCCATGATCGACGTATAGGCATAGTCTTACTCATAATTATTAACTGATTAACTAAATGACAAATGACTAACAGTTTTTTGTTGACAAGAAAAAAAAAGATTATTACACTGTTATTGCACTGAAATTGCTGTACGAGCCAGTTTTATGTAGTCATGTTAAAAACGAGAACAATTTTATTAAGATGAATGAAGACATCACATTTGTAATTTGTGTCTTTAGTAAATGGTTTGACCTTAACTAGGTTCTAGAAAGTGCTTTGCAATGTGTTTCCAAACCAAATTGTGAGTTTTGGGTCACCAGCTCAAACATTTTTTAAATAAAAGCTTGTTTTTCACGGCATTTTCAGGCAGCTCAAGATGTTGCGCTGAGCACAGGGGACACCATCTTCATCCTGAAACTTCTGGAAGCAGCAGGAGACATTTTCTTCAACAGCTGCCAGGACCGGGGCAAAGCTATTACCTTCTACAGGGTACGGTGCTAATAAATGCCTCATTATGGGGCACTCTTGACATTAATCTTACTAATTCTAATGTAGGATAAGATTATTTATAGATGTTTTATAAAAATGTAACCACATTATCAGCATTGAGCCTGCATTTTTGTACTATGATGGTGTTATGAATTGTAGTCACAACTAAGAAAAAAGACCATGTTGTGATACTTAAACCTGCAAGTGTGGTGTATCTCTGTGTTCTCCACCATGTAGGACCGTGCTCTGCCTATCGCAGTGAAAAGCAGCAGCATTCATACCAGACTGAGGTTGTGTAATAAGCTGTCTGAAGTGATGCTCTGTCTCAAGCTGTATGGGGAAGCAGTGGAATTTGCTCAGACTGCAGTGGACATCAGTATCTCTCTGGGTAAGCAATACTAGCACACACAAAGTTCTTTTTACTTTGCTGTAGGGTGTGGAAAGCAGCATCACACTGATGAAACAGTTACTCCCTTAACTGCAGCAGTTTGGTAGAGGCAGAGCAGTCTTGTGCCAAGTTTATGTTTGTCTATGCAGTCCCCCTTTTGTCAAGTCAACTGCTCACCATGCTGTTTTTTAATATTTTGGTCACTTTATTTGGTAAAGCACACACATAAATCCCTCTGAAAAAGATTTTCACTTCATTTTTGACTTTTTCATTACTGCAACAGCAACTGAACGTGTCGGCTTCATGTCTGAATGTTCACCCTGCTCAATTTGCTGTCACAACAGCAATCTTAGTAGGTCAGATCTAATAAAAAAATTATTTTAATACAGCACAAGTCAAAAATGCATGCAGTTGCATTACCGGATTGACACATAGAGTTGTGTGGAATTTGTGGAAGGCATTTGCCACATATCAACACGAATCTTGGTCCAAAAACATCACAGAGAATAAAACAGAGTTCACGTGCCACAACACCAAACACCATTCCCATTAACTTTGCCATACAATTTCACATCTGTTACACATTGAAATGTCCTGAAAAATAAAACTTTACTGCAGTGAAAGCAGTCATTAACAGGTCAGATTATGATGCTATTCATAAATGTAATTAGGATTTGCAAACACATCATCATAAGCAGCATGGTGGAGCTGTGGATTGCACTGTCGCCTCACAGCTAGAAGGTCCTGGGTTTGATTCCTGGCCTGGGGTCTTTCTGTATGGAGTTTGCATGTTCTCCCTGAGCCTGCGTGGGTCCTCACCGGGTTCTCCAGCTTCCCCCCGCAGTCTAAAAACATGCTGAGGTTAATTGATGATTCTAAATGGTCTCTAGGTGTGAATGAGAGTGTGCTTGGTTGTCTGTCTTTGTATATGGTACTATAATGGACTGGTGACCTGTCCAGGTGAACCCTGCCATCACCCTAAGCTGAGATAATTAAGTTGTGTATAGATAATGGATGGATGGAAACTCATCATCATCACTGTCAGAAACACAATGGTAATTTTTTAGGTGGTAGATGCTGTGAGCACTACATTCTCCATTGGAGAATTTTTGAGGGCACTATATAGTAGTTGATAGCCTATACACTGAGCAGCTCGGCTTGAATCATACCTTTCTAATGGTGTGGCGGGTATAAAAATATCCACTAAGTCAAAGCAAAAATTCTTGTTAAACAGTTAATAACATTAAAGTTCAGTCAAGTTGCTGTTGGCACTAAAACAATTGAAAGGAATCAGTCTCGTGGGATCATGAATGTGCTCGATTGTTTCAATGGCAATGCAAAAAAAAACCAAACAGACTATGATGTACAGTATCTTGCATGTAAAATCAAAAAAATCCAGAATACACGGGTTCCTCTTCTGAATGTGCTCAGCTAAATTACAATTAGTTCCTTAAAATGTATCTTGATTGGGCTAGTGTAGATACAGTCAGAGAGTTACTACAAAAATGAGAAATCTTCCTCCTGGATAAATAAACGTCAAGGTGAAATATCATGGTATCCTGGCCAGTAGTTGTTGCTGCAAACCAAAGCTAACAAGCTAACATGCTAGCTAGCCATTGGCTAACATGTTAACCACTAACACACTAAAACAAGTGCTAAGGTTTATTCCCAACACTGCCAGTACAACAATTACTTAAGATTGCACTGAGTTTAAAATGTTCAGATATCTTGACAGTTTGAAGTCACATGCTATAATTGAAAGGCCCTTTTTCTTTGTGTTTGGTTGTGCATACAGGCGAGTGTCTGAATGAGCGAGTGGCCTACCACCGTCTGGCCTCTCTGTACCACTTTCTGGAACAGTACGAACTGGCTGAGCACTATTACTTGAAGACCTTGACCCTCTGTCCAACACCTCTGCAGTTTGATGAGGAAACACTGTACTATGTCAGGGTGTACCAGACACTTGGAGACATCCTATTCTATGATCTGAAGGTAAGGGACATTTCAAAACTCTGAAATCATTTGAATCTGGTGGTCACCTGCAGATACATTCATTGCGTTAAATATAATGACCTGTACTGTGACTAAATTAAAATGTTTAATGTAGGATGTAGACGGATCTACCATGTTGTACAGCCTTTATACTTTACACAGGAGGCCAGAATGGACAAAATAAGCAGTGGCTCTAGAGAGGGCTTTTTACATGGCAACCTTAGATTCTACTACACACTTACGGGAGGGGTGATTCCGATGGTTGCAATCTGCTACCTGACCACCAGATTCCACTAAATCCTACACAACTGTCCTTTTTTGCTTCTACCTCTACAGGACCCTTTTGATGCTGCTGGATACTACCACCTAGCTCTAGCTGCTGCCATGGATCTAGGCAACAAGAGGTTTCAGCTGCAGCTGTGCACCCGCCTTGCCACCATCTACCACAACTTCCTAATAGATCGGGAGCTCTCACTCTTCTTTTACCAGAAGGCAAGAGGATATGCTGCAGAGCTGAATGTGAGGAGGATTAATATATCACCAGATCAGCAGTATAGCAGCACATCACAGTGCCAGTCTACGGGACAATAGGAAAGACATTGTATGAAGAAGACAATTTTCCACTGATGGCTAAATAGATGCTGTTTTTTGGTACAGAAAAATCACTTTGCAATAACTTTATAGCACTGATTCCTCTAAAAAGAAAAGAAACACAATTTTTAAAGACATTTCCTGCAGATGATGAAAACCAGGATGCCTGACTTGTCCTTTGTAATTGTTTATTGCATTATAGAACTGTGTGCACAATTTTCAGTTTTTAAGATGTATTATTTGTGTCCAATGATGGCCTCGTTATTCCCCAATAAACGCATAAACAT
>OMNN01074546.1:0-17938 GCA_900302755.1 Chromis chromis | reverse complement strand
GATGTTATTTTAAAAAAAGACCTTAGGTGAGGTTTTTTATGTCCTCTTTTGTACTGCATTTGAAAGAAAAGAATGTCTATTGACCCACACATACAAAACACATTCTGTGTATTGCTGAAATTCCATTCCACATTAAATGTTCATAACAACCTTCCACAAAGGATTTCTGAGTTTTTAAAGAGCTGAGGGAACTATAGATAAAATCTGAGCACATTGCGTTCTCAGCGATGATGACTTAAAGTCTAAGGTGCTTTTTAGCAGGGCACGTCTGATTGCAGGATTCGGGGATCAATCACAGTGCAGTGCCTTTAGCTGCCCAGGTACGATGTAGAGTCGGGGTTTATTTTGGCTTCCTCATTAGCTGGAATAGGATCGCGAGGCCTGGCTTCGAATAACAGAACTGGGCCAAGCTAAGCTGTCAACCTGCATGTAGAACGAGACCCTGTTAAAGTTCAGCTATTAATCAGATTGGACTCTACTCATATAACGTCATACAGCGGTTCGGGGTCCAGAAGTTCTCTGCTCTACTGTGATTAATTTATAATCATTTGCTCGGGTAAAAGTATCTCATTTTTGTTGTTATTCTGCTTCAAATTTGCATTTTGTATACTGTAACCTCTTGAAGGTTTATTTGATATCTTATGCTGAAACGGTACGTCATTAATCTCAGTTTATTTTTGGCAGGTTGTGAGGGGCTTGCTGGCGTTGAATAATGACCATGCTGTGCAAATTGATAGTCATGACACTCTGTGGGGAGAGACAGGTATGTTCTCATCAATCTTTTTGCATTACATGACTCTTTTGTATTATCGCCTGCTGTTTTAGCATTCTGGACCACACTGCTGTAATTGAATGCTGCAGTGGAAAGTCCTGTATCTTTGCTCTGCACAGCAATGCTCTTAGTTTGATGCAGAGGTCACTCAGCCCAAATGTCTGTGCATTTTTATGGCTGTTTTAAGTTCTCTTTTTCTGTACTTTCTGGTAAAAGCATTACATATTGTTGTCATGTGGGATTCCACTCAGAGTTTGGTCAGCACATCATTTCCTTTGAAAAGTTGTTTTCCAACAAGCCGCTGGATTTCAGCAATAGTATTCCCCTGGTGCTTTATGTTAAGACACTACCAACAGCGTCTGTTTTATACATTTCTAGTCACGTTTAGGTATACAAGGTGTATTGAATAATAATTGTTTAACCATGTGTTTCACTTAAATTTTAGTGTGTGCTGGTAGCTGATGCTATTAGTTTAACCTTGTTATCTGAGAAAGTTTTGTAGAAGTTGGAGCTTCTGACTGATCAACTCTCTGAACCCCAAGCAGTTTCTGGGCATTTTTTGCTCCTTTCACATTTTTACTCACTGTGTGCGCTTTTTTCATTACAATATAAAGTCCAGCACCTCTAAGAAAACAGCACAACCATGGCTAGAAGTAGAGAAAACTTAAAAAATGTCTTCTGTGTATTGCACATGCATCAAGTAGACTTTTTTTGATTTTACAAAAATTTAAAAAACCTGGAATCAACATGTACAACATTTTCCAAGTGCCAACAGATGCTACCAATAGTGGTAAAAATGGTGGCTTTACATACTATAGATATTTTACTACTTTCTACAATCATTTCTTTCCATACTTGTCTCTTGGTTTCAGTTGAGCCACTAATGGCTTCACGACTGCAAAAAGAAGCACAGAGTTTTCTGGTTTTTACAGAATCTGGCTGTTGTAAACAGTTTATATTTGGAGAATTTTTAAAATAGACATTTAGAAAGTGACTTTGATTAAACATCATGATTTTAAGCTTACTTTTGGTTACATTTTCCAAGGGAACGGCACATCACAGATCAAGAACCGTCAGAAAGCTAAAGATCTGACGTTTCTTTTTATGTTTACAATTTGTGGCTATGATAAATGGTGTAATTTTGGCAATTTTTTTTTAAAAAGATGACATCTTGACATCTCCTGCTTTCCAGGTTCAGAAGGTTTACTGTCATTTGAAATGGACTGAGGAAATAGTGTAAAAAAAAAAAAAAGCCATGTGGCACAGCAGGAAATAACATAAAGTCATAAAAGCAGGAGGTGGCTGTCAGGTGTAAGACATGTACATGAAAGTAGTTCGACATAAATTACACAGTAGGCTGCAAGACCATATCTTCCTGAAAGGGTCCATGCATTGTGATTTATTTATTTATTTACTGCCATTCTAGAAGAGATGTGCTGAAAAATGTTCTGCATGGACATTATAAACATTGTTACTAATGTACAACAGGATGTGGTCATAATCTTTTTTCTCAAGCACCAGCCTAGTTTTTTTTCTGGAAATTGACATACTAAATATAGATGAACCCAAAACAGAACTGTGCTTTATTTTCCAGTTACCTGTTTAGGTCCTAAAAATACTTCTGATACATTATGTAAGTTCTAAACACAATGTGAGAGCGACAGTATTATTTATGATGTTAGTGTATTAGTGGAGACTAAGTTGAAATGATGGACACTTTTGAAATGTTGCCTCTTATCTTCTGTGTGAGCTTTTGGCCTGACAGTTAAGTGCTATAAATATTCAAATTACATCCAGTCTTATTTGACAACAGTGTTTGATGATTTTTTGTGTTTATTCACACTAGAATAGATTTTTTAAAGACTTTTAAGAATAGTCTATTTGTGTCCATCTCAGTTCTAAGCCAGCAGGATTTAGCACTAAAGGTTTGATGCTGCAGGAATGTAGGTCAGCCTATTAGTGGAGAGGTTGTCCACAATGTGGTTAACTGGTGCTTGTGCCCTGCTAATTGACTGCTGGACTTCAGACCTTTTTACTGTCCTGGGACAAAGGACTGCTTCTCAGAAATATCCAGAAATATAAATCAGATGTTATTGGAGCAAAGTAAGATTCGATGATACTGATAGTAGCTGCTCCCATGAATGCACTTGTGCAAATGTTTCTATGAAAACATTACAGAGATTGTTAGGCTCGAGTTGTCTGCTTGCCTATATCTGTGAGTACCATTTCAAAGTGACAGTAGACTACAATCTTTGAAAAAATCACTCATACCTGGAAAAAATACGACCAATCAGTTACAGTTTAGAGCCCTAATAGTAGTCAACCTTTCATAAACATTGGAGCCACCTGTAGCTGTTCATTATTTACCTCTCAGCTCAGCTATTTATAAAGTGGATGTTCAATTACCACCATCACCTCTTGGCATTCCTTCATAAATAATGAAATAGCCGGTCACAGGACGGTGCAAAGCTGTGGCACCACTGACCTGAAACAAAGTGAGTCCTAAACCTTTGGCATATTCAAATATTTTTGCATCCACCTGGCAGTAATTTAGAATGAGAGCCTGGCTCATCTTTATTCAGAGGAAACAGATTAGTAAACACAATTATGACCATAATCTAGATTTCAGTCCACTGAGTCAGGCTTGAAAAAAAAGGGGAATATTTCTGCATATTTATAGTGGTGTATTACAGGTAGAGATGCAGCATTGTCTGCATGGAGTTCAATACAAGACAGCAAAAATGACTCAGCTCATGTTGACTAGATACAAACAGCAGAAATGATTAGCACTGAGCAATATATTAAATCACACTTTCACCTCAAATCCCTTTTGTACTCTTCAGCCGCAGGTTTAATAATCCAGTCCTTCTGCTCTGATGCAGAGAATCTCCAAAATGACAAAGTTCCCGAAATATCCCCTTGAAAACTGGTCATTCATTGTTGTTTTCTGAAACAGCTCTCGGATAACAACCTGTGAAACTTTATGGCATATTTAAAATTCAGCGAAATATTACATCTCGATGCAAATAGGTCCTGCTGTCTCCTGTGTTTCAATAGAGGCAGATTGGATTGTACATCTGTGCAAGCTCCATCTTTTAAAATCCCCTCTTAGGATGCAAAACGCTTCCCTGTTATGCAAAGAACAGTAATTTAACAGCACAGACTCATTCTAGCTGTTGTAAACACACAGCAGCAGGACTGGCTCAAGGCTAAGATGAACACATTTTTATGCTGCAAAAGTGTAATCATTTGTAAATAACGTACCATGTTATAATGTGTATGTTTTTGTTTCTACTTCTTATGACAAATGCAGTTAAAAGAGGATATACTACTCTGTATATTATTGTTAGATCCTGTTGTTATGGCAATAACCCATTTAAATGAAACCATGTTTCTTTTATTTGAGTGGGCATTTCTATCATTTTTATTCCTATATTTTAGTATTTATGTCTCCCACATCATGGATTCATGGCGTTGTGATGGTCCTTGATTTACTGCTTGGAGTTTTAATTTTCTGCCCATGCTGATAAGGCTTACTTAATGTTTCTCAACACGTGACTTTGGGAGTTAGTGGTCTCCAGGTATTAGAGAAAGACTGACTACCTCTTGTAGTAGTTAGGAAGGCTTAAGTGGAGAAGACATGCACTGAATATATTGAATATACAATGCAAGTGTTTATACTGTATAATCATAGAACAGCATTATGCAGTAGACAGCTACTGTATTTGTGGATGTGCTCAGGTGGCAGTGGAACAATTGCACTTTATTCCTGCTTCAGAAGTAAAACACCTGTGCTTTACTGTGTGTGTTGAAACCAACACTGTTGACCTATTTTTAATGAAAAGCGATATCTCTAGAATATTGCAAATTATTTATGTATACAAAAAATGTTGATTTTCATCAAGCACATGCAACACTGTGTCATGCAGCTTGATGAATCTTACATTTTAAACTACTACACTTCTAAACAAGAAATTTGATTTACTGAATATACTGAAAAACCCCTAAAAAGGTTTTATTGCAACAAACTTTCCGAAGCCTTGGAAATTGTGCTCATTTCTACTCATTTCTCAGTCTGTATGAAGTAAAAAGTAAAAGAAACTGTTTTCAGACATCATTTCAATTCCACAAAGGTAGAGGCAAAACTAAGAATGTGTGCTCAGTTGAAATGCAAAGTAAGTTGCTATTTTACAAATCAATGTCTATGTTGCTTTTTAAAATTTTCCAGCAACCTTTTGTAATTGACATTTTGTCAATCCTTGAATCATACTTGATTGGATTTTATATGAATTTCTGAATACCAAATGTGACTTTGAGAAAAATATTAGAAGACTAAGCAACTGTAACAGAAGCAAGGACACACTGAAAGTTCACCAACTATCATTAAGAATAATTGTAGGCATTTGTCAATGTTGAAAAAAGCATTCCAGGATTTTTTTTTTTAATGTGCAAAGCTTCACTTCTGTGTTGCTGTTGATGTGCTTTGGTCGTCTCCCGTCTGGCGGTGCAGTAGTGGTGGAACAGGGCATTATCTGTTTACCTTGTAAATCTACTATCAGACAGTGATTTAAAGTCTCCTCCTCAAGACACTGTCAAGGTACCTTGTAGGTGAGCTAGAGGAGTTGGCAGAGGGTGCTGAGACAGGGCTGATGAATAGCTTTCAAAACAGAAGATAAAGGAATACTTCTTTGATAATAGTGGAGCAGCAAGTCACTCTGAAGCAATAAATGACCAAAGTTGGAAAAAGGAGCTCCTTTTCCAAAAAGGAGTAATTTCAAGATGTTCTAGTATGAAAAAAATGTAAAATCTAAAGATTTGAATAAATGGTACCAATTTGGCATGAATACATGGGAATGGTCCTAAGCGTGAAGAACTTCGAAGAATAAAGTGAGCTGTGCAAAAACAGGCATCGCTCTCACACCTCAACAAACCGTACAGCTGTTCAGTTCTGTGTTCTTTGTAACCTAGGACCATCCCAGTGGTTCCTAATGTTGCTCCCTGGAGCACAAACAGCCTAAATTTAGCTGCTCGGAGTTATTGTTCTGTTCTGTGCAGTGTGTGAGGATATCCATATTTTGAGCAGATGGAGGGTGGGGTTGTTTGGCTCTGATGGCTGTTCATCCAGATGGATGATGTCAGTCAGATATGGAGGCTCAGCGGTACCTTAAATCTCTGAGGTGAATGTGAGAGCAGATCTGCTCTGATTCTTTTGGTGGATCTCACTTTGTTTGGATAACCAGCACTCATTTAAGACCACTCCATCTGCTGACTAACTGTAAGCATCCAGCATTTGCAGAATCTTGTCTTTTCTTTACAAGAACCGTTTAATACAGTGTTTGATGTTTTTTGCTTTGCTTAAAACTAATTAGACGGTTAATTCCAGTTAATCTTGGTTTGAGAAAGATACAAAGTATAAACAAGAATGGGTGTTTAACTAAATTGTTTGACTTTGTTGTCTAATGTTTGTCTGCTGATGCATAAAACGACTGAATTCTCATCTCTCTGTACTAGGCTTAGGGAACTTGAGGCATGAATGTAATGAGTTTAATAAGCATAAACATAATTATCTGTTTTTAAACTAAATTAGCACCGAACATTAGCTTGCATTTTTCTGCTCAGATTATTATTATTGTTTTCCAAAGGATAGAAGAGATTCTGGGATTGGAGGCTGTATTTATATTCAAGCTGTCAGTTTTCCACATACTCCATGATTACCAAAAGTGTGGGATACTGCCGATTACCAGCATAAAACTTTGTACAGTACATGTTGTCTTCACTAATCTTCTTGCTATACAGGGTCCTCTCTAGCTGAGTGTTGTTAAGAAGGGTGGTTTTAAGATCCCCTCTTATCTTAGCACCGCCTTGTATCCTGACCTCAACTGGTTCATCTGCACAAATCTAAGCAAGAAGTCAGGCTTACAACAGTCTAAACAAATGTGTGTGTTTGTCCTCCTGTTCTTCTCACTGTAGCCTTGACGGCTGCAGCTGGCCGGGGGAAGATGGAAGTCTGCAGCTTCTTGTTGGAGCAAGGGGCGGTGGTGCAGCAGGTCAACCGGCGGGGGGTATCTCCTCTATTCTGTGCCGTCAGACAGGGACACTGGCAGGTGAGAGTTGCTGAGTGGCTCTTTTGTTCAGTCCGTCTGTATCCACAGTAACCTCACTGCTTCAAACTACAATTACACCATGATATTTTTCTTTCTCTGAATCTTGGTCATATAGCCAGTGGTACACTATACAACAGAAATATGTACACCCCTGTGCAAAATCACTTAAATGTCAAATGACTTCAAATAGCATCACCTCTCAATGACTGTAGTATTTTTAAGTTGAGAAGTACAAGATGTACAAGAGCACCTTAATATGGCAGCTACTTTAAATTTCATCATGCTCCATGTATGATGACAATAAAGCATTCTATTCTATTTCATCTTATGAACAATCAAAAACAGACACTTCTGAGAGACTATATTGAAAATGCAGACCCCAAAGTAGAAAAAAACAGGTTAAATTTGAGTACAGCTGTCATTTTCAATCACACTAATTGCATTAACATGTTTACCAAATGACTTGTGAACATCACAGCTTTCTCAGTTTTAGAGGAGCAGAATTGAAAAGTCTGACTGTGAGACTTCATAAAGATGAAAAGGGATACAGAAAGATCAGTGATCAAATAAAAGTCTGTGGAAACACAGTAGTACCAGTTAGCAGGATGTATAGAAAAAGTCATACCACTAATCAGAGCTACCGAGGCAGTCCTTCCTAAAGTGACGCTACATACAGTGTGCTACTTTGACAATCTAGCTCTGAAAAACAGTTGGTTAAGTGCTTCAGACTTGGCACAGTGTCTGTCAGTGGAAATTTGAGTTTCCGTGACAGCTCAGACAGTGTGAAGGACAAAGTATAACATGAAACTCCATACATGGCACCCAAGAAAAACACCTTGCTTGCTCTTCAGCACTGAACTTCAGGATTAAACTTTGCTAAAATAAAAAGAAATGAAAGGAAGCCTAACAAATATTGGAAGTACATTCATTGGTCAGATGAGACCAAAATGAATTTATTGAGCTCAGATGGAGTCCAGCATGTTTGGTGTGAACCTGGTCAGGACTACCACAGTGGATACTGGGAGTTTGATGATACTGGGCTGCATGAGTGCAAAAGCTGTTGGGGAGATGACATTTATAGATGGCAAAAATGTATTCCTGTGGTTATACCAAAATACTGGCGGACTAGATGGCTCCCAGTCTACAAAAGTTTGACATACTATTCCATAATACCATGCCAAAATCACACAATAGTTTCTTAAGAAGAAAAAAAGACAACAAGACGAGACAAGAAAACAACTCCTGCAAAGAAAAGCTATATAAAAAAAAAATTCTCTGTAGAATGGCAGAGCTCACACAGAGCCTTAGTTTGGTAATTATTTAGAGGTGATACAGTTTTCAATCATTTGACATTTACGTGATGTTACATATTGTACTTACTTCTGTTGTGTACTGTATTTATTTGTATGCCTTACAGTTACATCTAGTCTATTTGTTTCTGCATACAAAGACATAGGCCCTTATAAATGACCAAACTAAGGCTCTGTGTGAGCTCTGTATATTTGAATAGGTTAAATATCTGTTCTTTGTTTCTTAGATTGCAGAGCTGCTGTTGCAACACGGTGCTGACATAAACATCAGTGACAAGCAGGGCAGGACCCTACTCATGGTGGCTTCCTGTGAGGGTCACCTGAGTACTGTTGAGTTTCTGCTTTCTAAAGGTGAGCTACGGCACTACAGAGCATCCACTAATTAGTCTAATGCACCAAGGCATCGAATGCCCATTAGCGGAATGCATTCAATTAACAGTGTGTGTTATTTTGAACTGCTTAATGACTATTGTTTGTCTCAAAGGTGCATCTTTAACTTCGATGGACAAGGAGGGACTGATGCCCCTGAGCTGGGCATGTTTAAAAGGACATAAGAATGTGGTGCAGTTTTTGGTTGAGAAAGGTGCGGTCATCGACCACACAGACAAAAATGGACGAACTCCCCTGGACCTTGCTGCCTTCTATGGAGATGCAGAGATTGTGAGTGAAACTGGTTTAGATTTATTGAAAACATCCCTAAGTGATCACCCAGACACATTCCAGTGCCGTTATTGAACACATACTGTTGTGTGTTAGCTCGGCTCCTGACTGTGGTTGCATTGTTGGTGTGTTTTTAACTGTCTGCGGTCTCTTGTAGGTCCAGTATTTGGTGGAAAGAGGAGCAGTGATAGAGCATGTGGACCATAGTGGGATGAGGCCTCTGGACCGGGCCATAGGTTGTAGAAACACGTCGGTGGTGGTGACTTTGTTGAAGAAGGGGGCCAAGCTGGGTAAGAACATGTTTTTTGATTTATTTCCAACATGTAGCTTTGTGTGCAGATAGTAAAACACCATTTGGTAACTGTTAGGTCTGTGGTCCCTCGAAACTGTCTATAGGGCACCGAGTTCTTTCACATCTCAGTAAACACTAACTGTTTTCTCTCTGTCGAGCTTGTTTGCGTCTTGCTCAGTATCTCGTGTTACTAAGAATAAGCTGAGGCAAATTTTGTGGAATGCTGTGGAAAAATTCCTGCTTCTCGCTCACTGTTCGGCCTGTGTATGTGTGCACCCTCACTTTTAGTGGTACGTCAGTTCCATTCCTCCCTCATGTGCTGCTTGACTAATTTAAGAATGTGACTTATCACCCAAATGACATTCATAAAGCTATCTGGGTCTGCGGCTTATCTGCAGTGCACTCTGCTGTCTCTGAAAAAAAAATTAGTAATGGGCTGAACCTTTAAATTCCCTGAGCACAGACTGCATGCATTTACTGCTGCAAATACAAGGCCATTTAAAGATGAGTGACACATAATTGTATATGGTCGCACAGCACTTTGTAACTCATTTTCCTTTCACTACAATGACAACTCTTGCTGCCGCATGACGTCTTTTCTCTTCACTCTCTCCCTCCTATATTTTTCTTAACTGCTCTCAATAAACTAAGGCTACAGAACGTCTCCTTATGATCGATCAGGTACAATCTTTAGGTAACTTTACCTTGTACCAATTTCAAGAGAATACGGTGACCATCTGTTATCACCAGAAGCAACAACATAACATGCCTTCTTTGTCCACAGGGAACGCTGCCTGGGCCATGGCTACTTCCAAGCCTGATATCCTCATCATTCTTCTTCAGAAGCTAATGGAGGAGGGAAACCTGCTTTACAAGGTAATGTGCAACTGGCATAGAAATCACCTCTTGTCAACTGTAAAGGGCACTTTCCTGTATTAATGAAATGTTTCATATTCCTGGGATGTCCCGCTGTACTTGAAGACAAACGTAGCCATTAGTAAAGCTATAAAAGATGTCTTTTTTAAGTATATATGAGAAAAATTAAACAACATAATTTAGTTGACCACAGTAAAGTAATGATTATCTTTTTCTATCTTTGTTCAATTTAGAAAATAAATAGATGTGCATGTTCCACACCACTTACTAGAGGTGACATGATCGATGGCTGACATTTAACAGATTCAGTTTAGTAGCAGAAAGGAGGAAGTGTCAGGTGTAGCGTGTTAGCGTGTGTGTAATTGTTCAGCTATCTTTGTGAGAACCAGTTTATGTTTTAGACTATTAGAGTGAGGACAGTTCTCACTCTCCCTTTTTTTACACACCTTCAAAAGGCTGTTTGATGGATTAGGACTCGGTGTTAGAATTAGACTAAGGGTAAGGCATTATGTCAATGAATGTCCTCACAAACATAGCCCTACAAATCTGTGTGTGTGTTATTTGAGCTTGTATGTGTGATTGATGAGAAAGGAGGGCTTGAGCCAGAGAACAGATATTGTGGGAGTATCTGGTGAATACCTTGCCCTGCTTCTCTCCCCCACATTTTCCGCTTTTCCTTGTGGTTCTTCCTGACTGTATGTTTGCCCTCCGTGTGTCCTCCAGAAAGGGAAGATGAAAGAGGCAGCCCAGAGGTACCAGTACGCCCTGAGGAAGTTTCCTAGAGAAGGCTTTGGTGATGACCTGAAGGCATTTAAAGACTTGAGGGTCTCTCTGTACCTCAATCTCTCCCGCTGTCGCAGAAAAACCAATGTAAGCCTCTCAGGAGACGCTTCCACTTTCTTTATTGTCTTAGTTCCTCAGCCAGTGCTGTATTTGTAGAATGATCCTTCAATGACTTCAGAAGCGGCAGTTCACTCACCACATTTATGTTAGTGTAATAATATTGTTACTGTTAAATGGATATTTGGTGAAGAACAGGCATTTCTCTGGGAATTATCCTTAATTGTTTGAAATGTTCTAAAAATAAAAATAAAAGATAAATCTGTCACTAGGACTCCAGCATGTGAAATAATTTGAGCATGTGCACACAGGGGAAGCTTGTTAGTGTTCAGATGGCAACATGGAGGGGAGGTGGGGAGAAGGCTACAAATATCCTGGGCAATGGACTCAATCTCCTTGTGAAACACTTCTAATACCTGCTTGTGCCAGTCTGCCAGCTCGCTCCTGTCTTACAGAATAATGAATGCAATGATTAAAGCTCTACTAAAATTTTTTAAATGACCTCAGAGCAAACATCAAGAGAATTGGAATTTTTAAAAGCTTTTTGGTCTTTGTATATTTTTTCTGGATAATCGTTTCAGCAGAAAGAGTTTGTTTACACAAGTCCTAGTCGAACAGGAAGACTTTTGTAGCCAGCCAGCTGTTTATGCAATAACGTGCCGCAAGCCAGCAGAAGATATGAGCAAAACAGGCAGCACGGGGTTGTCTGTTTCTACAGTAACACCACCTGGGGTGCCTGCCAGCTATTTTATCACTTCAAACAGGGAGTACAAAACGTTGGAGATATTTCATCGGTCAAATTAGGCCATCACCTAATGTTTGAAAATATTGTCTGTGATATAAAGCAGATGAAACCTGCCCTCAAAGCAGTGTGTACTTGGTTAAATTAAAGTCTCATTAACATTCATTATAGCTAGAACTGCTTCGCTGTAACTCATTGATTCTGCTCTTTCTGCAGGATTTCGGGATGGCTGAGGAGTTTGCGACAAAAGCACTGGAGCTGAAACCCAAATCCTATGAGGCCTACTATGCCCGCGCCAGAGCTAAAAGAAGCAGCAGGTAAGCTATTGAGCAGCTCCAGAGCAGCTTTACATAGTTGTTGTGCATCTTGTAACAATGCCTCCCTCCGTCCACAGACAGTTTACAGCGGCCCTGGCTGACCTACATGAAGCAGCCAAGCTGTGCCCCAACAACCGGGAAATCCGTCGCTTGCTGGCTCGAGTTGAGGAGGAGTGTAAACAGATGCAGCGAACTCAGACCAAAGGAGGCCTCGCCGGGGCTGCAGCTGCTTCCAGCCAGGCATCAGGAGGCCATGAGTCTGACCAGGAGCAAGACGAAGGTCAGGAGGACCCCTCAGAGCACAGCCTTGCTAGAAGTGTGGAAGGACAAAGAGACATTCTTGAAGAGGAGGAAGAAGAGGAAGAATCCCTGCAGCACGACAGGACAGGTGAAGCCTGCTGGTCCCAGAACAGTTACTCCTTCAACAGAGTGTTACCTGCTGAGTCAGCAACGATCAGTAACAATTTGGGACATCAGAGTCTGACCCCCAGCTCACCTCCGGGCCCCAACAGGCTTCCTCCCCATAGGTACCCTCGAGAGCACCGGGAGGCACTGGCCCAACAGGGACTGGTCCTGCAGTCCACCAAGCAGGCCCAGATAGTCAAGACCAATCAGCACATGAATTCCATGCAGGGAGGTGCAGTGGGGGGCCGCTCAGCAGGGGCCAAATCATACGCACCTTCCAGTCCATTACCCAGCCGACACATGTCCAGCATGCTGAAGCCGGGCCCAGGTATCGACATCAGCCCTCTGCCTCCACCTGACGAGCCTGTATATGGGAACCGCATGTTGCTGGCCGCTGCCTCCACCTCCATGGGTCACAGTTGTGAGAGTGAGAACATCCACCTCTCCCAGGCCTCCTACTCATCCTGTAGCAGCTCCAAAGGCCTGGGGCAAGACAGGCTGTCTGCCCACTCTGCATCCTCCCTGGATGGGTTGGCCTGTTCTGGTCCTGGCCTCCAGGGGAACCATGCTGACCCAGGAAAGGAAGGGATGTGTGGTGCAGTTGGACCTCAGGGAGGAAGCAGCAGCAGCATGCATGTGTCCAGTTCCACCAGCAGCCTGGCATCAAGTAGTAGCCTGTCAGACAGCGGCAAGCTCGGACCTGATGTCCGCACCAAGATCTCTGACAAAGCAAAGCACAGCCAGCAGGCCAGTTCTACAGCAGAGTACAAACCCAGACCCTTCATGGGCATAACTGACAAGAAGGCACGCTTTCAGCAACAGCAGCAGCAGCAAATTCAACAGCAGCAGCAGCACCATGGCTTACAGAGTCACCCAAGCCTGCAGTCTGCCGGTCGCAGCTGGTTGAACCACTCCTCTGACGGCCTCGTGTGTCACAACATGTCAGCAATGAACCTGCAGCCCGTCGACTGCGAGCTTTCTTACGGCAAAACAGTGAGCACTTACCAGGAGCAGCACAAACCTCCACCACCTCAGGGTGGCATGGCAATGAGTAGCTTACAAAATGGCATGCATGCCAAGGAATTTGCAGAAAAGTTCTGCCAAGCTGCCAACTGTTACAAAGAGTCCAAGCCAGCGCTGGCTATGCCGCACACTTTCATGGACAGTAAGCCGAAGCAGCCCGGCCTCACCCGAGATAATCCTGCCATTCACGTAGCTTCAATGAAACCAAAGCGATCATTTATAGAGTCCAATGTGTAAAAATGTTTGTTTTATCTCTCTTACAGTCCACAACACTCTCAATCACACACACACAAATGTAAAGCGAGAGGACTTGTTTTAATTAGTTTTAAACCAGTCCCACACAGTACAGTCTCACTTTTAAGTCTTGTAAGAAGTACAGTTTGCAAGCTGTTTGTTTTCCTGTGAATACAGACACCAAGCAGTGTCCTGAAAGCTCCAAGTTTTACTCGGCCCAATCTGCCGCTTAGGGCTGTCAGCTTCTGTTACACGACAACATGTCCGCCGTCGTTCAGCCAAGCTGGAGACATTGCACTGAAGGAAGTATTTGGACATGTACTGTACAATCCTCATCAACGAAATGGTGACAGCGAGCACTTTACACACAGTTAGGCCCTGCAAGTGCTTAAACAACATATTCAATTACAGCATAATGTTATTATGGAACAGTTCTGAATGGGTGACTGGAAATGGGCTTTGAACTGTGTTCATTATGTCCATGGTGCTGAGTGGAGAAATAAGGAAGAGAAAGTCCTCAGTAAAAAGTCTAAGGGACGGGCATTCCTGTGTTTTACGAAGGATGTTATAGATCCTCATGTTGTGTATATTATATAAATATGAACTTCCTTCTTTTCAGTGAAGGTCTATGTTAAGTGTATTGACAAGTTCATACTTGTGTATTTTGAGTTTTAGGCACAATGTTGTTCAAATGGTGTTAAAGGTTCTAAAAAAAACATTTGTTAAATATATTTGTACATTATATAAATCACCATTAACACTGAATCCCTTTCTGTATCTGCTTGTTGTTGCTGTCTAGTTTAATTTATTTACAGCGCCAATGGCTTGGTTAATTGTAAAAGCAATATATTTTATATAGTTATTTTTGCACAGCTACTAAGACATTTTATGATTCTCAATAATGTTGAGACGTAAGTGCATGCTACAATTGCAGTTTATATGACAGAGTAAAGAAAAAAAATCTATAAAAACAGAAATGGTTTTGGGGCACAGTGCCATCAGCTCTATTTTATTATGTACGTTAAATGCAATTGTTGCCATGTTTTCAGTATTGTGAGCTTTATTAGCTGTGATCACATACTGTAATAGAACATTACTGCCATAGCCACCATGGGAGAGAGAAATAAAAGACCCACTGAGGAAAAACTGTGGACGTTTCTTTTAAAACACAAAGCTGATTAAGTTAAAGCTGGACTTTTACATATACATAAATGTCTGTTACATTAAAATCTTTCCCAAATGAGTTCACACAAAGCTGATGAAACCTGTCAGAGCCATGTGAATTTCTGTATTTCACAGTGAAGTTTTAAATCTGGTGTTCCGTAGCGATGGGTTTTATGTTAACTAGCCATGATTGTATTTCCAGAGACAGTTACAGCAACTAGCACTATGGTGGAGCCTGTGGTGGGAAAAGCATCCAAGAAAATGCTCGAATTAAAAACAAATAAACATTCAGAGGAAGGAATACAGTCTAAAAAAGGAAGCAGCTGACAGCGAGGCATGTGTCATCGCTAAGGTTTGTTGTAATTACTCTCATTGCCAGATGGGACAGAAAAGTTCCACGCTGCAGGTTTAAGAGAACAACTGTTATCAAACATATAATATGAAGCGGTTTGCACTGCTAAATCTGATGCAACAGATCAATGAAAAGTGAGACTAAGTTTTGCCACTATGGTCACAAATGGTCATTTCAGGGTAATTACACAATTTCCATTAATTTCTTCCAGAGAGTGACTTCTCATATTTGGGATAAAACCACTGAAATAACTCTGTTACAGTCATATCTGTTTAGAATTAGCTCAGCCCTCGGGATGGTCTCACTTCTGCATGGACGACAACCAGATATCCAATAGAAAAGATCAGACAAGTTGCTGCTCATTAATGAGCAACACACATGCTGAGAAAAAGACTGGTTATTAGCAGCTCCATAGTCAGAAATGTGAAAGTAGAGACGCCAGCGACCATAGTCAAGTGCATTCCTGGGGCCAGAGCGGGCGACGCTGAATCATATTTAAAACTGCTGGTGAAGGATAAACGTAAATATGATAAGCTAGTATTTCATGTTGGCGGTAATGACGTCCGGTTAAGGCATTGGGAGGTCACCTAAGTTAATGTTGAATCTGTGTGTAAATATGCCAAAACAATGTTGGACTAATTTTCTCTGGAAATTTGATCAATGATGGCATGTATAGCCGCATGTCATCATTCAACTGCTGAATGTCGAGGTGGTGCCCAGAAAACAATGTGGGCTTAATAGATAATTGGAAGAGTTTCTGGGGAAAACCTGGTCTCATTAGGAGGGACGGCATACATCCCACTTTGGATGGTGCGGCTCTCTTATCTAAAAATATGGAAAGATTTATTAGGAAGCCAAACCCCTGACAGTCCAGAGGTGAGACCAGGAAGCAGAGTTGCAGTCTTACACGCTTTTCTGCTGCTTCCTTACGGCTGTCACCATCCCAGTATCCCATAGAGACTGTGTCTGTCTCCTGACCACCCAGATTATATAAGTCTAAAATTAACAATAGAAGGGCTGTTCAAAACAACCTTATCCAAATTAATACACATTTATCAGAACCAAAAAACAGGACAATCAAATGTGGATTATTAAATATTAGATCTCTGTCATCTAAATCTCTTTTAGTTAATGATCTGATAACAGATCATCACATTGACTTAATGTGTCTGACTGAAACCTGGCTGCAGCATGAAGAATATGTCAGCCTGAATGAATCAGCCCCCCCGAGTCATACTAATTTTCACATACCTAGAAGTTCAGGCAGGGGGGAGGAGTGGCAGCAATCTTCCACTCAAACTTATTAATCAATCAGAGACCAAAACCTATTTATAATTAATTTGAAAGCCTTAGTCTTAGTCTTACACACCTGAATTGGAAAACACAAAAAACAGTTTTGTAAGTTGTATATCAGCCACCGGCCCCTTACTCTGAGTTTCTGTCTGAATTCTCAGAGTTCTGCTGATTTAGTCTCAGTACAGATAAAGTCATCATAGTGGGTGACTTTAATATTCATGTAGATGATGAGAATGACAGCCTCAAACCTGCTTTTAGTTCATTGTTAGACTCTCAAACCGTTAATAAATCAACTCACTGTTTTAATCACACCCTTGATCTTGTTTTGACATATGGCATAGAAATTGAACATCTGTTTTTTAACAAAACCCTCTTTTGTCTGATCATTTTTCAATAACATTTGAATTTACAATAATGGACTATGGAGCATCTACCAAAAAGTTCCATTACAGCAGATGTTTATCTGATAATGCAATAACTAAATTTAAGGAGATGATTCCGTCATTATTTACTTCAATGCCATATGCCAACACAATAGAGAGCAGCTCTTCTAGTGCTAGTTCCACACAGGTGGATAATCTCGTTGATGGGACTGCAGCTTTACTGCGTACATTAATTGACACTGTTGCCCCTCTGAAAAAGAAGGCAATAAATTATAATAAAATAGCTCCATGGTTTAATGAACAACTGCGCATCTTAAAGCAGAGTTCAAGAAGACTGGAAAGGCAATGGTGTTCTACAAAATCAGAAAAATTTCATCTAGCCTAGAAAGATAGTTTTATCGCATATTAAATATTCGTAGGACAAGAACTGCCTATTATTTATCTTTAATTGAGGAAAACAAGAACAACCCTAGCTTTCTTTTCAGCACTGTAGCCAGGCTGACAAAGAAGCTCTGTGGAGCCTTGTGTGCCTTTAGCTCTCAGTAGTGAAGATTTCATGACCTTCTTCACAAATAAAGTTTGGAATATTAGACAGAAAATCATGAACATGACTTTAGGTGCAGCAGCTCTGGAAGCATCCATAGGACCAGATTTACACTTTGACTGCTTCTCTGTTGTAAATCTGCTCATGTAAATAGCAAATTCTTCTAAACCAGCAACATTTTGTTAGACCCCATCCCCACTAGATTCATGTTCAAGGAAATCTTTCCTTTAATTAACACAGCAGTATTAAATATCATCAACTTCTCTTTACTAACAGGCTATGTACCACAGGTTTTTAAAGTTGCTGTAATAAAGCCACTTCTCAAAAAGCCTACTCTAGATCCAGGTGTTTTAGCCAACTATAGGTCCGTATCCAACCTCCCTTTTATTTCTAAAATTCTCTAAAAAGTTGTTGCAAGCCAATTATGTGATTATCTGCATAGAAATAGTTTGTCTGAAGAGTTTCAGTCAGGATTTACAATCCATCATAGTACAGAGACAGCACTGGTGAAGGTCACCAATGACCTTCTTATGGCCTCAGACAGTGGACTAGTTTCTATACTTGTTCTGCTGGATCTCAGTGCTGCATTTGATACAGTTGATCACAGCATCTTATTACAGAGAC